>QLOS01000056.1:0-11060 GCA_003313725.1 Russula sp. MG48 | reverse complement strand
GCCACTTAGTACCTGCACGACGCAAGTTGTGGTCATTGCAGATATGCCAGAGGGTATCACGTGTGCAATCCCTCCCATTGAGCTGCTCCTGAAGATGCTCTGGATTTTGAGCCACACGTATGATTTCATACCACTTCTCCAACTCGGAGTTCGAGGGTCTTGGAATCGCTTTAGCAGTCGAAGATGCTGTCCCATCACCACCCAGAGTGGATGTGTCAATGCCCCAAACCTGTCGACAGTGACTCTGGAAAAGCCCAGCATCAAAAACATGCATAGGTTCAATGGCCATAAAACGAATGGGGTTCCAATAGGGCAGATCAAGAAGTGGGGACCACCTAATGCCACAATTTCTGAAAAGAGTTTCTTGCTTGGCAAGAGTTTCCGAGTTGCGCCATTTCTTCGCAACCTTGATATGTTCAACAACATCTCGTTGTGGCCAAGTGTGTCTGTCTAGGTTTTCAATATCTTGCACCTTCAGGTTGCAGCACGTGCAGAAGTAAGTTGCTGTTGGGCTTGCAAACCCACCAGCCTGCCGTGCTGCTAGCATATCCGAGACAACAGGAACAAGTACTGCCCGAACTCGGCAACCTTGTTTATGTCTCGCCGTTCGAGAATAGAGGACACCAGGGTCAAAGAACTCCAGTAAGACGTCAACAAGGAGTTTAAGGCTATGGTTGATGTCAGAAAGTGAGGGTTTCCTCGGTCTGGGAATTATACCTGCGAGGAACATATTTTCAGGACGGTACCACAGGTGGGGGGGAAGATTGAGCAAGATCAGCCAAATAGCAGTTGACGAGACAGTTCGTTTAGCTTCTTTCATGTGAAATGGGTTAAAGCTATCCATTGAGAATGAAAATGCTAGGCGTGTCTCATCTATCGGCCCTGGGAGAAATCGTTCGCCTTTCTTTAGGAGAATCTTGCACAGGTGCCCAGCATCCCACATGTCCTCCATATATTCTTTCCGGGGTCTCTGAAAGGCATTGAACACGTATTCTTCGATGGTGGGCCTGGAGAGCAGTCGCCCAACCCACTGCTTCATATCTTGCGCCTCATACTTGTACAGAGAAACAGCATACACCTTGCCATTGACAATAACAGTATCGAATAAGGGCTCGCCACAGATGGGGGCCATGCGAACCCGACGGTGTGTACAGTGAGTTGGCACGGAGACAATGAGCTGGGCATCTTCTGACATATCGTTCTTGGCCTTCTCTATGGAGTGGCGACGCTCATCGAAGGAAACAGGTGCTTTCCTCTTTTTTGCCTTAGCGAGGGAATATTCATAGAGGAAGTAGCATGAAGGGCAGCAAACGTAGCTGCGGGTGACAGGATCGAGGTCATACAATATCACGAGCTTTCTTGGGTCCATCGGGACTTCGCTTGCCAAGGAACAAAGAGATACTTCGCTGTTCAAAATGCTCCTCATGCCGGCAAGTAGGACAGCTGCACCGCGACGGGGAAGGCGATATAGAACATACATGACCAAAATTGTCAAATAGATGGCAAGAAGTGTTGGATTCTTGGGGTGTCTCGTGACAAAGTAGTTCTCTGGAGCATTGTCAGTCACGGCAACCAAGCAAGAGAATAGGCATACCCGCATTGACTATAGCACCCCTGACGCCCCACTTACTCCGTTGACCTGACCATTCAACCTCCTTTAATTGATTTATCCTGATCAACTCTTGTAGGACGCGGTCCTCCATGATCTCCTTCACATCAGTGGCTCCCATTGATTCAAGCGTATCCAGGATGTCGCAAAGGCGAGTTTCATGCTCCAAATAAACGTGGTTCTTGGGTGCTAGCGTTAATGCATATGTGCCAACATTAGGATGCCTGATTTGGTTAGGATATTGATTCTGGTAATGATAAGGACCACTGTCGACAGGGTCATTGACAAAGTCTAAGGAGTCGATGTTGGGCAACCACGTGGAACGTGCAGAAAGCTCTGCATCTAGAAGGGAGAAGGTGTCCATAGGGATTGTACCAGACATCAGCCCAGAGCTCAGAATACGAGATTTGGGAAAACAAAAACTCGAAGCCAAGGCACGACAGACAGAGGACAATGACTAAATCCCATTATCTCATATATCAAATTCGAAGAATCTTTTGCCAGTGACCATGTCCGCTTCGATGCTCTCGGCTTCATCGATACCTCGGCTTCATTGTCTGCTTCTTCATAGATACAGCCGTGACTATATTTAGACTTTTAAAGTCAATTATTATAAGCAATCCTTGTAAAATATGGTCCTTCGGGGGTCATCATCAAAACCGACAATACTTTCTTGGGACTTTGCACTATTGTGTTGCCACGGGTCAGCTCAGAGACCACTCATGATCATGAGCTGAGCTGAGCTGCTTGATGGCTCATTCCAGGTTTTTGGACTTAGGAGCACATCTTCTGATCCCTCACCCCGGTTCAACTGCCCACACGCATCGCATGGCAGCGTGCTGGCACTGGTCCCCAGACCCACAACCATGCTACAGACCTCAAACTCAAAATGCACCGCCAGCACGTCCGTGAGCCATCGCCAAATGCAGCAGTCCGCTGAGTCCGCATCGAATTTTTGCGCTTGCATGGTTGCGGTGCTTGTCGCTGCCGTCGGAGGTTGGAGACGATAAATCGAGCGGTTGTCCACGCCATGCAAGGTCTGGCGCAGATGTAGCCGGAGAAGATGGAGAAGATGGAGGCGAGATCAGGTATCAAGTCTCACGCTCGTTGCCAAACACTCGCCTGAAGGGCGTGGTGCCGAACAGCAGGGTTGCGGTGGCGGAGATGAAGAATTCAGTGATGCCAAAGATGAGAACGAGGCACCCACCATCGTCTAACTAATTCTCCACCGTGATGTAGAAGGTAGGCCCAGCCAATAGGGTGAGTGTGACGAGGTATAGGGACCAGCGAGCAAGGTACGATGTGTTGTTCCAGGTTGTAGGGATGTATGAAAATTCTGCAAGTGTTCCGAGAATCATGATCAGTCACGACGGAACCTCCAAGGGCCATTGCAGACCATGTCAAACTAACCGGGTGGCCTCGGTCCGGCTGATAAATGGTCAGAGTGCGATACGCAGTATAGAGCCAAAATAATGAGATATGGACGACTGAGACGTGGTTAAAGTCCACGAGTAGATGTCTGAAGGAGCGCTCCTTGTAATACACCTTGAAAGGGGCACAGTTCCAGTCGATGTGATCAAAAGGTATGAAACGTTGGGCCAGCGGAATGTCTATGAGACGAGTCTGCCGAAGAGAACATCAATACAAATTGTTTCAGGCAATAAAAATACCTTGTCCACGGGCACGATGCAGGTGATGCCCTCTGGATGCCGAAACAACTGATGATGATCACGTTCTCAACCGCACAAACTTCCTGTCTACGGCATCATGGCCCTGATCACGAATGAAGTGGTCATGAGGCTTGATGACAGCGCAAAGGTAGATGCCTTCTGGTACAAGGCCGATGCGGCTCTCAGCTGGTACGCTGGAGATCTGTGAGAGGCGAAGCTCAAGTTCACCGACTCGGAGTGGTGTCGCGTCATGATTGTGAATTTGAGCACCAAGGCCAACAACCAACTCTGCAGCCTGGCAGCATGAGCACGAATACGTGAACACAACGACTAGATGGGACAATTATCCCCTGCGAATGATCAATTGGCCCATAGCGTCTGGCGCACACAACGAGCCATCACGCTCGCCGTCGGCGTGACTGTGACACGGAAAGAACCACTTTGGCCTCAGATAGATCATAGATCATCATGTAGTTCTGAGTCGCGGCTTGGGCTCAACATCGACATGCGTAGCAACGAGGCAACAGGGGTAATAACAACGGCAAACGCCAGCCTCCCGAGCCGCTCCTCAGCTTATAGGAATGTTTGATGTTTATTTTTCAGTTCCTGCACGCCTCACCTGATGAGCTTGCCATGACCCCTTCGACGCGCCAGGATATTTATCCTGCTGAGTAAGAGATCGTGTCTGCTGCGCAAATGAGCAGTTGTTCAACAATGTTGTCGGCGACATCCACCGTTGGGGGGCAGGTGGTCCCTGAACAGGTGCGGGACCTGGAAAGGGAGGCCGAGCTGTAACGGTAGAGGGGGGCAAGGGCGGTGCCGGTGGTGGCCAGTATGGCGAGTAATGCTGAGTTGGTAAGCCCGTGTACATTGGGAAGGGCTCATGCAGCACAAATGGCGGTAGAGAACCCGAAAAGAGAGGATGATGGGCAGATGGCACGTGCTGTGCATGTGGAGGCTTGGTATGTGGAGGTAGGCAGTGTGTGCTCATATCGATGAGGGTGAGAATGGGGGTGTGGAACAGGTTGAGGTTGAGGTGGAGCAGGGAGATACATTGAAGAAGGCCCGTGGCCACCGCGCGGTGGCAGAAACATAGGTGCAGGACCCGGGCTGAGCGGAGAATGCTGCTGCGCCTGTGGGTGTGGAGGATACTCCAGATAAAGCTCACGACGATCAAGCTCTGGGCTGCGATAGGATCGATGCGGCGCCGCGCGGTGATGAGTGGGAGGTTGCGGTTGAGGTCGATGATGACTTGTCGTCATCATCACCGGAGTCTCGACGTCAGCCTGTGGTGAACGTCTCTATATACTGCTGCCGATGAAATTATTATAAGGGGAGAGGTGGGGTCAGATGTTGGTGGGAGGCGCTGGCACTGGGGTGGAAGCAGGGTTACTAGAATTCGTTGCTGCGCTAGATGCAAGGGAGCAGAGCTTGAAAGAGAGCATATGCAAGGTGGGAACGTGCCACGAGGAGAGTCCGGGCTTGATCAGGGTGCGTTATTATGAATGCCTGTTAAAACGCCAATCGCTTGGAGTTGGAGATGAACAACCCAATGAAAATACAATGATGACCCTGCGTCCTCGCCACGCTCCTGTTCTTCGACCTCATCCTCGCGAAAATTGAAGGTATCGTTGATGCCGGTGGCGGTGGGGTCATGCACCGAGACACTGCGCACACCACCAAGCAGGGACAGTGGAGCATGGAATGCAGAGGCGAGCACGTCCGATGCGCCGACGCAGAAGTGTGGTCAGGTAGAAGGGTTAGGCGCACCAGGCGGTGCTACCGGCAAACTTGGGGTCACCATTAATTCGACTGTTAGAAGGCCCGTGCCACTGTTGTAGTGGAATTGGGGGAGTGTGTGCGAGTAGGTGTTTGGGTAGGGTTGCATCAGTGGGCACCAGTGCTGGAGGACAAGTCATCCGTCTGCAAGAGTACAGGTAAGTTTTTGCGACTTGCTTGGGGAAGGGGGAAGATACCTCACTTTCAATGTCGAGAGCGTGTCCTGAAGTGCATGCACAGAGTGCGCCGCTGCCAGTGATATTGATGAAGAGGTGTCATGGCTACAAGGGGCCGTGGCTCGAAGTGAGCACGTGATCGTGTGAACGCTTTGCTAAGGCCGAGATGCCCGAGCACTTGGTTCTGGTAGGTCGACCTTAAGTCTTCGGTTTGGACGCTATGCCAAGTTCTGGTAGTTCACGTGACTGTGTGAACTACTTCTATAATAGGAAGGAGTCGCTTAGATAAGCCGACGCGTCCTCTCCTAAGTCTGTGTGATCGCAAGCATTATAGCACGCCTTGCTGAGCTTCGATATGCCTTATTAAGGCGGAGCGGTGATAGAGAAGAAAGGAGTGATCACACAAGGTTGTTCGCGATTCAACTAGCTCGTATTGGAGACTAAGTTGAGACTGGGGCTTCCAGTGCTCAACTCCTACACTATTTATACAGGGGATGTGGCCGCTGACGAAGCGCGCCACTCAGCACATCACTAATCGTCTCACAAATCGCATCACCAATCCATAGGGGATTGGTGATCAGTATAGTAAGCTAGTTACCAATGCTCACTCAGCATTGGTAACGTGTCAGTCAGCGTATCAGTCAGTGCTTAGAAAGCGCGAGTCCGTCACATGATGAGACGCATCACATGATGTAAGATCATGTGACACCAGTATCAGAAGCGGTAAACCAAGACTGACCACTTTGGGCCGCAAACCGTAACAAGAGGACCTTCTAAAGATGGTCTTGAACAGCAAAAGTGTGACACTCAATCGCACAAAAAAATAACTGTACTATAGCAATGTGGTAGGTTACATAGCATCATAATATGTGGTCTTTGCTTTCTTACCAAAAAACATACCCAAGTCAGTCTGCTTGCTGCCACTCTGTGCTTGGCTGCCTTTACTGAGCTCATAGTAGCACTCGCATTAATCACAGGTGGGACGTTCGAGTCCGCCGTTCCTAGGGATGCAGGCAATTCATGACCATCTTTCTCATTCCTGTCGGCCATTTTTGAAAGCGATGAGAGCGAAGACGATACCAAGAGTGTGTTCGATGCGGAACGCTGTAACGGAATCGTCATGGTTGCTGCTGTGACGGTGCCCTTCTGCCGTGAGAACAGCGGAGGTGGAGATGGGAACAGACGCATCAGGTGCGTCAGCCGGAGCAGACTGTTGCAGTGTTGCGAACTCTGGTAGACCTGAATACAACAAGGAAAGTGTTTAGATCAGCTGGTTAAACAAAGATTGCTCCACAGAACACACCTTAGGTGTCGCGTGTACACTCATGATGAGCTTTGCGTGCTCACAGTAGCTCTCGTAGTTTTCAACAGCTTGCCTGCCCCCTCCCTGAGTGCCAAAATCCGATTTGGATAAATAAGCAGGCACTTGATAGTGACGAGGGTGTGCCTGATGCCATACGACGGCTTCCAGTCTTATTGGAGGGTATTGACGCAGATCCCTCCTGTGCTACAGACGTTCGGATGGAATGTCCTGGTGGCGAACCAAACCTGCCAACGTGAGATGAGCACAGGCGGACGTTAGCCGTGGGACAAGGGGGCCAGGATGATCCGATGAGGCAGGGAATTCTTCTGTGAATTCAAATTTTACATGTCTACCACCTGATTGCCCTTACACTTTCTATAACTGATTCGACTAAATTACCTTGCTGCTTGCAGCAAGGTCTCCGCCAACGAAGTTGGTGTTTCTAGTTTCTACTGCAATTGCAATTTGTCACTCAATTGTCACGAAACGCGATGCCGTTGCGTGCCAGTGACCGGCTAACAATGGCCAAGTGCATCATAGAGCACATTCAACTCGCTCTATTACTTTTGCCAAGATCGTTAGCTGGTCGTCAGGCTCCAGGTTATAACGAGATGGGCGAGAGAAGATAGACTCCATGGCCTTCGGAGCCATGTCACTGCTACCAAGCTGAACCGAAAGACATCCATCATCATCACTACCCGAGGGAGGGATCCATGGAAGCTAGCAAATTCAGTATCTCAGAATGAAATTTTGGAAGGACAGTAGTGCAATCGATCAATATGAACGTTTAATTTATCTGTATACTATACACGATTAGACAGATTCAATGGCGGAAGGCGGGACACTGGCCCAGGAATAACTCATCATTGACACCAGTTCCCGCAGCTATGTCATATGGGAACGAGCACGTCAATGGGTTGCTCCGGACACCGATCAAACCGATTTTCTGTCACATAATAGATCATACGCGTAAACACGAACAGCTTTAAATTAGTCTCGTGCTGCCTGAATTCCCTGACTCGACCGTGACATGCGAAGGGTGAAAATGAGGCACTCAGAGACAAAATGAGCTAGGTCAGGTCCGACCCAGAGTTGAAACGCAACCTTATGTATTGTTGACACTCATTGAGATCAATACTGTGCCAGGCCCATGACTCAATACTATCACTGACATAGAGTTACAAAAAAAAATCAAAAGTGCCCTCGGAAACAATAGGTACATAGATCCTCGGACCACACGGGATATGCAACAGGGCATGTATTCAAGAGGCTTACCTAGTTATTTAAGGGATAGGTAGAGAAGATGGATACGAGTATGGTTTCCGAATCCAAGAGCAGGGAAAATAGGGAGTTGCAAAAAATCTGTCACGAATTGTCACGGTGCCCTCACATCCCGAGATCAGCAAAAGTCGCGTCGCATCGCTGCCCCATTCCGGGCGGAGATTAAACCTGATCCTAGTTGTCACATTGAAATCACGTCGAAATTTGAGACTCTGTGTACAGCAATCAATACACATCCAATTGTCTCAATATTTGGCATGGAGATGTAATTATATGTATGATTGTTGATCCCCAACTTTGGGCCCATCCCAGTTATTTATTCCTGAATGGCAAACAGGTTAATGATCTTTTGAGACAACTAGCCATTAAAATTGTTATATCGAAGCCGTATCAAAACAGATTTCTCTGGTGTCAAGTTGGGAACATCCATGGCGTATATACTAGTATCGAATGGAAAAGACTCTGAGGGCAATATCCCTCGTCATATCCATGCAAAAGTCGATTTTGTAACTCTATGTCATTTTGCAAGCCGATGCACGTGATAGTACCCCAGAAAGGTAGAGTTGTCTGTTACTAGTACTGGGGGGTTGTATCCACCACTGTATTAGGCTATCGACTGAGATAGACGACACGACTCAGAGACCAGACTCACAGTAAGTCACCTGAAACAGTGTGGGGTTGAGTTACGCACAATGGAGATGACATATCATACTGTCGGAACAGTCCACAGAGAGAACATGAGGAAGATAGGACCCCGAAGAAAGGGGGGCAACGAAGGCAAGAATGTCAATAGCTGGCGACTACGTATCGTCACGTCCCGTCTTCTCAATAAGATAATTGGCGAAAACTCAACCAACAGAAACATTCCACGGCGCCTTCGGATCCCCCGCTATGTCAATCATGAAGTCTGAGGTAGTAGCTTCGCAGGCTCTCGCGCCATGGCCGCTGCTCTCCCACTCAGTCGTGAATGTGGAAACCCAAGGTGTAGGTGTATGGCCGTAAGGTAGTTTTCCCTTTAACAGTAAGGAGAGCTCAATCCGGATCAATTTCTAGTCCGTGTGTAGTCAGTCCAGTGCATTGAACAGGTTGAAATAAGGACTTAGGAACTGACAGCTAGTGCATTGTTTTCAGCCTTACGGCGTACAGGGCTCCTTCCACGTCTGCCGTGCACCTCTCAACCACCGTGACTCCCACTTCCATGAGTGGGGTCAGTGTTCTTTACAATCTGTTTGGGTAGAGTGACGATGTTTGCTTGGCTTTCCTGTTGGCCGCCCTCGAAGTTCCGAGGAAACAGTCATGACTGATACCATTTCACAGAGTGGGTACGAAGTGGCCGCCTAATGAGACACCCTGGAATTGGTCTATGCTCCAGAAAAGGTTTGAGCGCGGTGTTCAATAAGCCTGCGTAGACCAGTGAATGTGAAGGCTATTACTAGTAGGTATAAGACCGAAGGTGCAACCCCTTATGTGTTGAAATGGGTCAAGGGTGCCATCTAATCAGCCCATGTGAACACCTGGACATATTAGTAGTTGTGCTGAACGTCAAGGACGCACCAGGGACGCCTATTGTGCACTCAAAAAGGCTTCGGGGTGATGCCCTGCACGAGTCAGCCTGTATGAACGTCTACCAGACGCCATTGTTCATCATTTCAAATTCCTGCGTTTGATGCACCAGAAGATCGCAGCCCATTCTAAATAAGCCTCTTGAGACTCTCAGGCTGCTTGAGCTGACAGAGATGAGACGTCGGTGAAGGTGAGTCTGTGTACGTAGCGCAGTATTACAGAGTGCATTGTTATACTTTCTGAGGTTGGAATCGTTCAATTGAACGGCGGACATTGAATGTCGTTCAGCCCATTACCTGATTCCACCATCAGCAAACCTACAAAAATCTTTCCAACTTTCAGGCACTTTTCATTACTTTTCATCTGGTCAGCAAGTGTGCAAGACAGAAAGTTCAGAAAAGATGACAAGTAGTGTTGAATTAAAGTGGTGTTGAATAATCTGGGATTATTATCTGTTATTTAACCAGATTATTTACACCTATGATCAAGTGGCTGAACTCATTTCGAAAAATCAATTATTTTTTGGTAGGTACAATTTATAATCCGAGATTATTTCACAACCAAATGGGGCCAAGCACGGGTGACACTGGGTAAAACGTGACACACTGTCGCAACCCGTCACACCGTGCCACACCAAATTCAGTTCACCCATGCTTTTGCCGTTGCAACCCCCCTTGCTCTCCCCCACACTGACATCTTGTGGGATACCGGTTCTCGGATGGGAGATGGCCGGGAGATAAGTAATCGATAAGATAATGACTTAGACAAGCCAAATCTTGCTGTACTAGTAGATACAGATATGTAACACAGGAAAAAACAAGTTTTTGGTAGGGCGTGACACGTGCACGAACGGTTTCGGGTGCAGTTAACCCGTGAAATTTTACAGTTTTATTGCGGTGTTGTGCAGTTTGCGAAAACCACGGGTGTTAAGGCAATGATATTACAAACAATAAAGGCCCTAAGGGCACGCGAGAGGAAACTACAATTTACAGAGTATGTGTCCCTAACCAGAACCGTGCGACGTCCTTGTACGCGTGCGTGCATGCGATCTGCAGGCGAGCGGGCGGGTGTGCGTACGGGCGTGCGATCTACCAGCGAGTGGGCAATCAGCGGGCACGCAGGCGTGCGTGCATGCGATCTGCCAGCGGGGGGCAATCAGCGGGCGAGCGATCTGTGGGCGGGCATGAGGGCGACCACGATTGAAGGCGGTGTGGCAGGATGCCGGCCGCATGGTGGTAAGTAGTGCAACCCCTCCGACTCACAGTTGAAGCGAGGGAGGGGAGAGAGGCTGAATATGTTATATTTTCACAGAATACTAACTAGTACTGCAGCGATGGGGGCTGCGTGAGCGGTCTCTCCGGTGTGCGTGTGGGTGGGCAACATGTGTGCGTGCGGGTGATGTGCGGGCACACAGGCGGTGTGCAGGCACGCGGGGGATGTGCCAGTGGGGGTGTGTGGGCGATGTAATCATCGTCAAATACTTGTTAGCAGAAAACTACAGAAAACAGAAAAAACATACCTTGTAAGTTCAAGGGGCTTTCCTAGCCGCTCGAGCCCTGCCCTTGCCGTTCGAATGGCCCTCACATTTGCAGCGAGGGTGGGATTGCCGAATGGAAAAGAGACAGAACCCTCCGTCTCGTGTTTGGAGCGAGGGAGGGGGTGGCGGTTTTTTTTTGAGG
>QLOS01000055.1:0-10233 GCA_003313725.1 Russula sp. MG48 | reverse complement strand
GTTTGCTGATGCATCGTCGACCTCAAACCAAACTCACAGGATACATCCGCATTCTATCTCGAGAATATATATCAGCTTCTCGCCGATCCCAACATATCTCGATCCTCCATTCCTGTGACTCCACTTAGACCTCCACCGTTCTCTCCACCGAAATACGTGATCTTGGTGAACTCACTCTGGTTCTTGAGCTTAGCTATAAGTCTTACCTGTGCTATGCTGGCGACATTGATACATCAATGGGCTCATCGATACCTGCGGATGACTCACAGGCCACGGGACAGTCCACACGACGCTGCACGAATGCGTGCATTCTTTGCACATGGCATCGATAAATTTCGATTTTCATGGGTGGTTGAAGCAATACCAACATTGATACACATTTCTCTTTTCCTGTTCTTTGCCGGCCTTCTCATATATCTGTTCAACATTAATTACACGGTCTTCCGTGCGGTAATTTGGTGGGTTGCGGTTACCGGGACGGCATACTTGCTCTTCACGGTTACGCCAAATTTCTGGCAAGATGCTCCATACTATTCACCACTTTCTTCATTGGCCCCTCTGGCTCTTTCTGTAATATTATATCCATGTGTCTTAGTGCGTTGGATTCGGCATGTACCCCTTCATCGCATCACCGCCATATTTTTCTCAGTGAACTTTCAAGGGATGGAGAAGATTGCGGAAAGACGTGCTAGGGAATCGTCACCAAAGATGGATGGCCATATCTTGAAGTGGACATTCGACGCCTTAACACAGGATCACGATCTAGATCAGTTCTTTAACTGTATTCTTGGTTTCTATCACTCAAACAGAAACGTGGTCAAAGATCCCCAACTTAGCTTCGCAAGACTGCGCTCTTGGGATTTTTCTTCGGCTTTGGGGGCATACTTCGACCGTACTTGGACACTGAATGATCATTTGGTCTCCGAGTCGGACAAAATCCGACGAATTGTCACGTGCATGGAGGTTGCTGATACCTTTGATGTCACGAGTTTGAGCTTCGTCACGAGTTTGAGCTTCGTTTATCGTGTTCTCAACAGGGATTGGCATGGGCAGCTATCCGTCGAAGTAGGGCATTCTCTGAAAAACCAGGACAATAGAACCGAACAGGAGATTGGTTTGTTAGCACGGACCACCATTGCCCTCATCATTGCGGATGTGCAGGGAAGCAACGACCGTTGGATTGCCCTCGCTGCGGGCCAATTGGGAAAATCGGAAAATGAGATTCGAGGGTACCTCGCACATGGAAATGATAACGTGTTACTTGCCAATTTGATCCACATCACCCGCCAGATCCTCTCCCCCTCTTCTGTCGTCAGTCAGGACATGGTTCGCGAGGTGGCATTTTGGTTTCCACGATCACTTTACAACTTTGAGATCCGAGCTACTGTTCTTAGCCTGCAGCACGACTTCTGTGCCTTGTGGAATGAAATCGTCCCAGAAGCGCAGAACAGTGGGTATAACAGTACTCCTGGCCATATTCTCAGAAAGATTCACCACTCTTACGTCGAGTTACATCCAGGCACCGATGACCCCCGATCACGGTATGCTTTATGTAACAACCCAGGCCATCGCCCCGGAGAGACTGCCCACACTCCTAGCCCCATTCTTGCCACTCCCTTTCCTCCAATCAATCCCGCTCATACCAGCCCACACCCCTCAGAGAAATCCTCATCTAGTGATCTCACTAATGCGCCGCAACTCGCTATTGCTCCTGTCTTGAAAGAAAGTCATGCCATCCCTGCTACTTCACAGCATATAGCTGGTGCAAGCGCAGCTCCGCTACACGAGTCAATCATCACCCCTCCATCTATGGTTCCTGGCTCTCTATCATCGGTCTCCTTCGTGCCGGACCCTAGCAGCGCGCTTATTAGGGATCACCATTCACCGGTGGACTCCTCTATGAACCAATCAGATCGCCCTCCTCACGGACTAGCATCTTCATCTTCATCATCAACTACCGATCCCTCACGCATAGCCCCACAGGCAGCATCTTTCTCAAACCATAGCGTTCCTAGAAACATCACAGTACTCAGGATGTATGATGATATCCAAGACATGAACGATCCTACATTGGGAGGCAAGGAACATGATCGATCGGAGAACTTCACCTAGTCCGCGCGCGGACTAACCATTCAGTCGCATTTTATCAATCTGGATTGTGAGTTTTCGATGTTCATTTCATTTTTTTTGGTCAGGACTAAGCATTCTTACAGATCGTGACTATCCCATGTGCGGCGAACTAGGATTGGGGGATGTTGTCTCAGATACCCCTGTTTTAGTGCACTTGCTCGGAAGTTTCTTGTATATTTGAGTTCTCTGTATGGATCTGTTTAACTGTGGTAATCTCTATGAGGAAGATATCTAGTTCTTGCTACTAGTTCGAGAGTGCGATGATGGCTTCAACGAGCCGCTTTCCAGGTCGATGCCTGTCCGGGAAGAAATCACTCGTGACAATCCCCCGTCGAGCCCACACATCGATCATGAGCGTGCCCCAACTGAGCGCCCACGTCACAGTCCACATCCATCCCCAAAACCCACCCACGCGCCATCCCGTCAGCCGCATGAACGCGAACTCCAAGGCGGCACCGACGCCCATGAGGACAAAGAACCCGCCTGTGGTGCGACACTCCATCCCGCGCCCGAGCCCTCATATCCCGAGGTCGTGCAGGGCGCCAGACACGGCAAACGCTCCTATGCACGCCCCGGGTCTCCCCAGCAGCGCGGCGCTGGGATGGGCACCGTACACGACGAATGTGTGTCGGAAGAACTGGTACCAGCGGAAGCTCCAGAATTCCGTGATCGACGTAGACATCCACGGCCGGTCGGAGAGCGGCGGCCAGGCCCAGTCTGGCTGCCGCAGGAGGATACGGCTAATCAGGGTCGCAAAGTGGTACATCACGTCGACGGTCGTGTACACCACCAGGCCGCCGCACAGGCTGAAAAATGCCGCCAAGGCGCAGCGCGGGATCAGGGTCGAAGAGGGCGTCACCGCCTGCGGGGTCATTCAGGGAGGGACGGATGTACTGTAAGAGGTATTGGGAGGTGTCGAACACGACGAGTTTGATGAGAAACCTGGCTACGACTAGGCGATGGACGGGAACGGGTCGCTCGCGTGGCGGGGTGGCGGCTTGGATGACCACGACCATCCGATTCCGTGTTGATTGCACACGAGGTCGAATACGTCAAGGAGAACGTTGGTAACGGATAAGCGTCATTCGACAGGGGCGTTTGGGCCATTCACAAGTGGTTCGTACCTCCGCAATGGTTTCTTGGCGAACGCCCATTCGAGCGTCCTCAGTACTATAGTAACCACTCCGATCTGATGATAAGCCAGCCTCGGGTGGTGAGCGAACGCACTGAGCGGAAAAACGTAAAGTTGAGAGCGACTCGCACCACATACGCAAAGTTCCAGTGGTTGAGTCTGGCCGCACTCTCAAGCCCCAGCGACCGCGCCAACCCGGCCGAGTAATTCAGCCCCACGCACTTCCAAGCCCGCCATCGAAGGATGGGTACCAACGAAAGCTTGAAAACGAAGGTATGGAGGAGAACGACAAGCCCCGCTAAGGCATAGTAGCACGCAAATAGGGGGAGGAGGCGGCGGTTGTGAACGGTTGGCGAAGGGCGGGGTCTGGAGGATTGGAAAGAATTGTAGACAGTGTGAACATTGGAGGAGGATACTGGCCGCCGAGGATGTGCGCAGTGCGCACTGTGTGATAAGATCGTGGAAGGTGGGGGAAGAGCGCGGTTGAGCGGCAAGCCGCGCTGAACTTTTCACACCTTTCCAGCCCGTGCCAGTGGCTGCTGTCAACTCTATCCTTGTAGTAGACACTTAATTACCTGCAAAGTTGTCAAGGTTGGCCAAACAAAATGGATGGGTCACGGTGTCATCACGGTTTTGAACGAGGGGACACAACAAACAGGCGATGATGGGGGGAACGGAGCTAGCGCCCGAGACCCCTTCCAAGTGCTGCCTCTATGGAATTATATCACGAACTAGGTTTCATACACTACCAAAGGGAGGGAGCTACAACTCGAAGTATTCAAGTTTTTTCGGACAGGCGATGTGGATCAGATTGCACGATTTACCCAACAGTAAGTTATCTACTGTAATGTGCTTGTTCCCACTCACGTCACAGTCAATCGACGGAGGCGCCCCGGAGGAAGTCGTAACGAATATGATATTATCCCAGAGAAGCTCTGGCCTGCGCACGCTCCTCAATAAAAAATTCTTAATCCATGTTTAAAAAGTACTCGTAATTCCAGACTGAGACTCCAAGACTACTTCATCTTGTACATTGCAGACCCCATAAAGACGCATGACGAGATAGAACACGAAAAAGAGGGTCACACACCCCGCCCGAGCACCTCGAACACCGCAGGCCCAATTACCACAATAACGCCAATTCCAATTCCAGCATACATCACCACCTTTGTCAGCACTAAAAAATAAGAGCCCGTCAGCGAGCACAAAGTGGTGCGGTTGGGGGTTCACACACCATCGGCATCATAGTGCTTCACCTTATCGTCTTTGAGCTCGCCGCCCTTGCCCGCCTCGAACGCAACCGCCTTTTCCCGTGCGTCAGAGGGCAACCCGCGGTGCTTCACCGTGCCCACGCCCTGCTCACGTGGCCCGCCCGTGACCTCGCTGCCCCCGTCGACAACCGCGGCCATGGTCAAGTCAAGATCAATCATACTTGGCACCGCACGCAGCGTGTGCGGCGGGCCATGGGAATACTCAGTGGCCGGGGTGTAGTGGCGGTGGTGCGGGAGGCGCAGGGGACTTGCGTGTGCGAGCCAGCGGAAGAGTGGCGAGAGGAGCGTCTGTACGGTTGGCTTGGCTAGCATGCGCCATGTGAAGATCAGCAGGATCCCCATCGTGAGCTTGAGCACCGCGAAGAGTATCCAGGTCGTGACGGCCGCAGGCGAGTCGAGCGCGACGCCGGGCCTTGTGGAGGTGAAGAGGTATGCGTTGAGCGCGGGCACACTCTTGGGCCACCAGAGGCTAGTAATGATACCGAGGATGACGGATACAAAGGCGATACCATCTTCGAAGCAGGGGCAATGGTCAATGGGGGACGGGTGTTGATTGACCAAGAGATGGGAGATGAACGTCACAATCAGAGGTGCTATGAAAAGATAAGAGGGAGTATTATATGTGGCATGTAAACGACGCACCGGTCCAACCACTGTGGGCAATCCACCCCTCAACCTTTGGCATCACAAGGTGCTGCAACAACCAGCTAGTCGTTCCGAGTAAGACCCCAACGAAGCAGTCCAAGAAACCATGCATTCCCGTGTAAAGCCGGCCGCCGACAATTGACAATGTATACTACAAGGACAGTGATCCAAGTCGCAAAAGCAGCGGTCGAGAGGGAACCAGCATGGAGATGATGCACGTGTGCTCCCAAGAACAACGCCATGGACATACAATTCGTAGAATGAGTTGAGGGGAAGCCATACTCGAGGTGATGGCTTCCGATAGCTACCAAGAAATATCAGCCCCAGAAGACGAAGACGACGTTTCTGCAATCTTACTGAGGCGCGTGACTGGGGGTGCGTAAGGTCTCGGAGAGCATACTAAGTCTTTGAGGAATGAGGACGAATACACGCCAAAGGCCAGGGAATAGCAAAGCTTACAGAAAGTGATCAGGTACACAAAAGCAGAGCGGAGAAGAAATGGCACCTGTGCTCACCCTCTTCCTATCTCGACCTATCCAGAGAAGAAAACTCCAGGAAGGAACACGAGAACGAACGTATAAGCACCAAGGATCGAGGATTGCAGAAAATAAGTTGTCTAGGCTTGGGGACCGAATGCGACTCTGCGAGCGATGAGCGTCCGATGACAGGTAACTTGGTCGAGAAGGAAAGATGCACCTGCCACATACCAATGACCTCGCTCTCCCATTCCACCACCGCAACGCACTTCTTCTGGAGTGCAGCTCGCCACCACGGCAGCGTTTCGCATAAACCTCCTCCGATAATCACCCCGCTGCAATGCTCGCAGTGTGGTCCTCGACGGGCAGATAATCCGAGAGGGACGGGCTTTTTTTAGGGGCTAGGGCAATGGACGGTGATGGGGTGATTAACGAATCCTCGAGGACCTCGCCGTTGGGGGCCGAAAAATCGTCATGAGACAAAGGCATGTAGAGCTGAAATTTCGACATGTTGCTTTTACATGGGAGAGCGACGGGTCTGTCCTTTTTTATTTCATGCGAGAATATCATGGAATGGGAACGGTCGGGAGCCAGTCTCGTCGTCACGGGCTAAGTCAACAAGAAATACCCACCGAGGGCCCGGGATGCGAACAGGGATGGTCAGAGCCAATCGACTATGATGTGGCTACAGTTGTACGTTCACACGGTTGCCTCGTTGCGGCGGCTGTGCTCCTCAACTAACGAACAAAGGATCTTCCAACGTCTTCTTACCATTCATATCGCACGATATATTTGCAATGGTACAACCTCTTCACGGAGCTGTAAATGTGCCTCAGGAAGTGGGCCACACAGGTATGTTATCTTTCCCTTGACCTTGTCATCCTCAATTTCCCCAACATCTACACTAGGTGGCCCCGCCAACACGATACCGGATGAGGAACAGCCTAGATTTGCAGATAGCTCAGGTCCTCTTTTCAACATGTATCGCAAGATCGCAGAGGAGGAAGACAACAAGATGGCAGAATGCTGGCAAAAAGATGCTGATGGCATACTCATCTTCGTGAGTTCTCAGCTTACCTTCGACATCATTTCACATATCAAATCAACAAATATAGACCGGTTTGTTCTCTGCTGCAGTTGCCGCATTAGCCGCAGTGACCGTCATCGATCTCAAACCAAATCCACAGGATACATCCGCATTCTATCTCGAGAATATCTATCAGCTTCTCGCCGATCCCAACATATCTCGATCCTCCATTCCTGTCACTCCACTTAGACCACCACCGTTCTCTCCACCGAAATACGTGATCTTGGTGAACTCACTCTGGTTCTTGAGCTTAGCTATAAGTCTTACTTGTGCTATGCTGGCGACATTGATACATCAATGGGCTCGTCGATACCTACGGATGACTCACAGGCCACGGGACAGTCCACACGACGCTGCACGAATGCGTGCATTCTTTGCACATGGCATCGATAAATTTCTGTTTTCGTGGGTGGTTGAGGCGATCCCAACATTGATACATATTTCGCTTTTCCTGTTCTTTGCCGGCCTTCTCATATATCTGTGCAATATTAATTACACTGTCTTCCGCACGGTAGCTTGGTGGGTTGCGATTACCGGGGTGGCATACTTGCTCTTCACGATTACGCCAAATTTCTGGCGAGATGCGCCATACTATTCACCACTTTCTCCAGTAGCCCCTCTGGCTCGTTCCGTAATATTATATCCATACTTCTTATTGCTTTGGATTCGGCATGGACTCACGAACTGGAGGTATGTTCTTCGCAGGAGCGCCTTTTATTTCTCAGCAGGCTTCCAAGGCATGGAGAAGTGGGCGGAAAGAAGTGCTAGGGAATCGTCACCGGAGATGGATGGCCATATCTTGAAGTGGACATTCGACGCCTTAACACAGGACCACGATCTAGCTCAGTTCTTTAACTGTATTCTTGGCTTCTCTCGCTCAAACCGGAATGTGGTCAAAGATCCCCAACGTAGCTTCGCAAGCCTGCGCTCTCTGAAATTTTCTTCGACTTTGGAGGCATACTTCGACCGTACTTGGACATTGAATGATAATTTGGTTTCCGAGTCGGACAAAATCCGACGAATTGTCACGTGCTTGAAGGTTGCCGATACCTTTGATGTTACGGACTGGAGCTTCGTCGATCGTATTCTCCGCTGGGACTGGCATGGGCAGCTATCCGTCAAAGTAGGGCATTCTCTAAAAAACCGGGACAATAGAAGCGAACAGGAGATCGGTTTGTTAGCACAATCCATCGTTGCCCTCATCATTACGGATGTGCAGGGAAGCAACGACCGTTGGATTGCTCTCGCCGCGGACCAATTGGGAAAATCGGAAAATGACATCCAAGGGTACCTCGCACATGGAAATGATAACGTGTTACTTGCCAACTTGATCCACATCACCCGCCAGATCCTCTCCCCCTCT
This sequence comes from Russula sp. MG48, assembly GCA_003313725.1. Classification (NCBI taxonomy): domain Eukaryota; kingdom Fungi; phylum Basidiomycota; class Agaricomycetes; order Russulales; family Russulaceae; genus Russula; species Russula sp. MG48. Next base: position 2,129 of record QLOS01000055.1, on the reverse strand, counting down.
TCTGTCGTCAGTCAGGACATGGCTCGCCAGGTGGTAATTTGGCTTCCACCATCACTTTACGGTTTTGAGATCCGAGCTACTGTTCTTAGCCTGCAGCACGACTTCTGTGCCTTGTGGAATGAAATTGTTCCAGAAGCGCAGAACAGCGGGTATTACAGAACTCCTGGCCATATTCTCGCTTCGATTCACCAGCTTTACATCACCTTACATCCGGGCACCGATGACCCCCGATCATTGTACCCTTTGTGTAACAACCCAGACCATCACCCTGGAGAGACTGCCCACACTCCTAGCCCCATTCTTGCCACTCCCTTTCCTCCAATCAATCCCGCTCATACCAGCCCACACACCTCAGACACATCCTCACCTGGTGATCTCACTAATGCGCCGCAACTCGCTATCGCTCCTGTCTCTCAAGAAAGTCATACCATCCCTGCTACTTCACAGCATATAGCCAGTGCAAGCGCAGCTCCGCTACACGAGTCAATCATCACCCCTCCTTCTATGGTTCCTGGCTCTCTATCATCGGTCTCCTTCATGCCGGACCCTAGAAGCGCGCTTATTAGGGATCACCATTCACCAGTGGACTCCTCTATGAACCAATCCGATCGCCCTCCTCACGGACTAGCATCTTCATCTTCATCACCAACTACTTATCCCTCACGCATAGCCCCACAGGCAGCATCTTTCTCAAACCATAGTGTTCCTAGAAATATCACAGTACTCGGGATGCGTGATGATATCCAAGACACGAATGATCCTACATTGGGAGGTGAGGAACATGATCCATTGGAGAACTTCACCTAGTCCGCGCACGGTCTAACCATTCACAGTCGCATTTTATCAATCTGAATTGTGAGTGTTCGATGTTCATTTCATTTTTTTTGTCAGGACTAAGCATTCTTACAGATCGTGACTATCCCGTGTGCGGCGAACTGTGTCAAGGATTGGGGGATGTTGTCTCAGATACCCCTGTTTTAGTGCACTTGCTCGGAAGTTTCTTGTATATTCGAGTTCTCTGTACGGATCTGTTTAACTGTGGTAGGTAATCTCTATGAGGAAGATATCTAGTTCTTGCTACTAGTTCGAGAGAGCGATGACGGCTTCAACGAGCCGCTTTCCAGGTCGATGCCTGTCCGGGAAGAAATCACTCGTGACAATCCCCCGTCGAGCCCACGCATCGATCATGAACGTGCCCCAACTGAGCGCCCACGTCACAGTCCACACCCATCCCCAAAACCCACCCACGCGCCATCCCGTCAGCCGCCTGAACCCGAACTCCAAGGCGGCACCGACGCCCATGAGGACGAAGAACCCGCCTGTGGTGCAACACTCGATCCCGTGCCCGAGCCCTCATATCCCGAGGTCGTGCAGGGCGCCAGACACGGCAAACGCTCCTATGCACGCCCCGGGTCTCCCCAGCGGCGCGCCGCTGGGACAGGCACCGTACACGACGAATGTGTGTCGGAAGAACTGGTGCCAGCGGAAGCTCCAGAATTCCGTGATCGACGTGGACGTCCACAGCCGGTCGGAGAGTGGCAGCCATGCCCAGTCTGGCTGCCGCAGGAGGACGCGACCGATCAGAGTCGTGAAGTGGTACATCACGTCGACGGTCGTGTACACCACCAGGCCGCCACACAGGCTGAAAAATGCCGCCATGGCGCAGCGCGGGATCGGGGTCGAAGAGGGTGTCACCTGCGGGGTCATTCAGGGGGGGACGAATGTACTGTAAGAGGTATTGGGAGGTGTCGAACACGACGAGTTTGATGAGAAACCTGGCTACGACTAGGCGATGGACGGGAACGGGTCGCTCGCACGGCGGGGTGGCGGCTTGGATGACCACGACCATCCAATTCCGCACTGATTGCACACGAGGTCGAATGCATCAAGGAGAACATCGGCAACGGACAAGCGTCGTTCGACAGGGGCGTTTGCGCCATTCACAAGTGGTTCGTACCTCTGTAACGGTTTCTTGGTGAATGCCCATTCGAGCGACCTCAGTACTATAGTAAACACTCCGATCTGGTAATAAGCCAGCCTCGGGTGGTGAGCGAACGCACTGAGCGGAAAGACGTAAAGTTGAGAGCGACTCGCACCACATACGCAAAGTTCCAGTGGTTGAGTCTGGC
>QLOS01000052.1:36312-121223 GCA_003313725.1 Russula sp. MG48 | reverse complement strand
GAGTGTGACTGTGAACGGCCTGAACTTGTGGTCTACTGGGGAATCCACGACGGTACTTGGGCCCGGGGCCTCTGGCTGACTAGGCAAGTCTGTTCTAATGTCACGCCCACCGAGTGAGCGTACCTCCACAGGCGATGGAGGGGGCGTAGGCAACGCTGGTGACTGAGGCCTCGAGGATAAGAGGTCTGTATACCTCTCGCGCGCAGGCGTACTCTTGTGACGTCTGATAGAGAGCTTTCCCTTGCCTTTGAGCATACACTAAGGCTCCACAAGGGGGCGCGTGAAGTCTGGTAATTGACCAGAGGAGTTGGGGTTCACAAGGGAAGGAAGGGAACCGTGCACAAGCTGAGATTACAAGAGAACAGACTTAGGGTCTGTCCTAGGCATACAACGCGATATAAGTACATGTGAGAATGACTCATAGGGAGTCAGAACGAGTCATGGTGTCCCTAGGACACCGCTACTAGTACAGAGTCATGCGTAGTCAGTAGGAGTCATCGTATTGTGTGAGTCATGGGTGCCGACGCAGCGCATGCGCAGAGGCGTGCAGATGTAGCACTAGTGGATGCGCGTCGGTCCCGGCGGTCCGTCAGACCGGGTGGTAAGTACATGGAGCGAGATAGGAAGGTGCGAACAGAGTCACGGGCCGTAGGGGCCCGGCAGTCCATAGGCGAAGCATAGAGAGCAGTAGGCAGTGAAAATGAAAAGAAATAGAGTGTACAGTAAAGCGGGAGCGTAACATCCCTCCTCCATGACACCACCACCCCCTCTTGCTTGCAAATATGAGTTAGGGGTGGTTCAGCATTTACTTTGCAGCATTACACATAAGCATGACTCGGAGGTGGGATTCAACATGGCTGTCCTGTCACAACCCCCTTTCGTTTTTTTTTCTCTCCTTCTCACTCACTAACACCTCACTCACAGGTACATGACTGCCACCCCTTCTCACTTGCAAATGCAAGCTGGGGGTGGCTTTGTTTCGTTTCGCTGCTGAATCACCGCCACTGCAAGACGGCCACCCACCATGTCACCATCGCCGTCACCGCCACCGCCACCACCTCTCGCTCGCAAACATGAGTTAGCGGCAACTGCAGCAGTGGCGATGACCACGACGACAGCTGCAGCAGCAACGATGACCACGACAACAGCTGCAGCGATGATGGCAGTAGCAACGCACCTGCAGTGGTGGCAACGATGATGACGACAGACAGCTGCACCGATGACGGCGGCAGTGACGCACCTACAGCGGTGGCGGTGGCAATGACGACGGACAGCTGCAGCGATGACGGCAGCAGCAATGCACCTGCAGCAGTGGCGACAACGACAATGACAACGACAATGACAGCTGCAATGGCAACAATGGCAACAACGACAGCTGCAGTGACAACGGCGGCAAGCAATGCAGGCGGCAACAACGACAACAACGACAACGACAATGACATCTGCAGCGGTGGTGGCGGCAGCTGCAGCTACCCTGTTACAACTACCTAGTAGTTCATTTATTAAATGTATAACTGTAATATGACTGTACTGTAGTCTCAATAAATTAGTTTTACTATGTCTGCCTAATAGCTTAGGGTAATAAATTTGATAGATGTCCCCTTGCCTTCCCTCTCAGGCTGAGGATGCCACGCATGAGCCGTTTACCAACCATCTCCACAGCAGCAATGGTGGTCACGACCAGTTTACCACTAGTCCAGTTAAGGACTGGTTATGACTGGTCTGTGAACTGTGGTCCAACTAGCATTAACCGGTCTTACCAGGTCTAGTCTGGTCTTGCATTTGGGTCTTGAATCTTCGGACCAGTTATGGTCCTGGTTCTTTGTCAGCAGGGCCAAAAAACTGGACTGGACCAGACCTCAAAGCTCTAGTTGGATCACCTGCACTGTTGAAGTGTTAGGAAGGATGCTTAGAGAAAACCAAAACCCTCACCTTGAAGTTCGCATCCTCACGTGTATATTTGATCTTCTCCTGGAAATCGCAAGGTTACAGGAAGAATTTCAAATTGAGGTGGAACTCACATAAGAAAGGCTGGATCCACTCACCATCGTTGCTTGCATCTGTTGGCATCTTTGGCTCATACTGTTACGCGTCGTACTCGAGATCCTTAGATATTGCACCAGGATCTATATCGACGACATCATCATTTACTGCAGATAAAAGGACCAAGCTGGAGACCTCACCACGCATCGCCGGCTTCCTGTACATCCTCTCATGACTAGACGCGACAGACCTCTTCTTGGTAAGTTGCTTGGAACACACCCTTAGGCATCTTGAACAACAAAGGGCAATCGCCCTTAGCCTACACGAAAACGAAGATGAGGCCAGCATGATTGGACAAGAAATTGATAGCACAGAACTTGTGCTGCAACAGATTTTGAGGAGCACCGAAAATGGTTGACCAGTCATCCCCACTGTAGAAGAAAATTTGTGCAGCTTGTTTGCAGTGCACGGAGGAACCAGCGTGCGAGATGAAGAAAACCTGAGAATAATCGCTCAAAGAGAGTACAGTGAGTGACCAAACCAGAGGGCCAGTGTTACAGCTTGAGGGGCCATCAGCACAACTTGTGCAACTAGGCGTGTGGCAAGAGTGAGCACGTGTGAGGGCGGCGAGCACGTGGTCCTGAGTGAGACACTTCTGGTGGTCTCAATGACGCAAGAGTGAAGCAGACTCTTTGGAGTAGAACGGCTAAGTCATGGGCACTTGCAACTTCAAGGTTCAAAGCTAAGTCATTGCAGCCAACTTAGAAAGGTGTGAGAGCGAAGCAAGATAGTGCTGAGCGAGCACTAAAGCAGAGAGGGGTGAGGCAAAGGACTTAGAGCGGCAAGCTCAAGTGAACAAGCAAGGTCGAGTCTCAATTAAGAAACTAAGTCAAGCTTAAGGCTTGACTGGCGCAAAGGGGGCTCCTTATATAGGGAGCTACAAGAGGGCATGTGCTAACTACTACCTGAGTCATAACGAGGGTAGTGAGTCAGTCCAAGATCCGGAGCTAAGTATAGTAGTGGAGTGATGGCCACATCGCTCCACATGAGTCACATGCACTCCACAGGCATCATATCGTACAGTAAGCAAGCTGGGAGTCAGATCGAGTCACAGGTGAGTAAGGTAAGCATAAGGACATAATACAGGAAGGGAAAATGGTCTGTGCAGTCCGCAAGGGAGATTGTAACAGCCAGGAGAGGCAACCAACCAAACAACAACCAACTTTATCGACCCCCCCCCAGCAATGCAATGACGATGCTCAGCGTAGACTTCATGGCCGACCGGTGGGAAGCGCTCCACCCCCATACAGATGATGATCTCCCCCTCCACGTCAAGGGAGAGGCATTCTGGATTAACTATGGAGAACCGGGGTGAAGTGCATATCACGTAGTGGATGAAAATGGAGTGGAGTGGCCGCTGGAGTTCATAAACGATGACTGGTATTTCTTGACCTGGGGAGTGACAGGGTACCGCACCAGGGCAAGCGCAAAACTGGTGCGTGGCACCAACAAGCTCGGATGGTGGGAGGAAGGCAACAGTCAGCATCCACAAAATAGAAAAGGGAAAGGGAAGGCTACTGACCTCCATTCCCCACAAGAAATAGAGAAGAAGGACAGCAGCATGGACACAGAGCCTGAAGAAATGGGCCTGAGCCCCACCTTGGGCCACAGACAACTTGAATGTGACTCCCCCATGCCCAGAGGGCTGGCCTATGGGTTGGACCTAGAGGAGTGCATCCTGTCCAAACAAGTCAAACAGGTCGCCAGTATCGACCCTGGGGACTTTGGAGAACCACTGCCTGAATATGGGCAGAGACCCACTATGACGCATGCTGCGGGAATGGAGGTCACGGTTGAAGGCATCGTGTTACAGCTCGAGGGGCCGTGGGCACGACTTGTGCAACGAGGCGTGTGGCAAGAGTGAGCACATGCGAGGGCAACGAGCACGTGGTCCTGAGCGAGACACTTTCAGTGGTCTCGGTGACGTAAGAGTAAAACAGACTCTTTGGAATAGAACAGCTAAGTCACGGGCACTTGTGACTCTTGACGTTCAAAGCTAAGTCGTTGCAGCCGACTTAGAGGGGCGTGAGAGCGAAGCAAGGCAGTGCTGGGCGAGTACTGAGGTAAGGCAGGGACAGAGGGGCAGTGGGAGCATCTTAGAGCGGCGAGCTCAAGAGTCAAAGCAAGGTCAGGTCTCGATTAAGAAACTAAGTCAAGCTTAGGGCTTGACTGGCGCAAAGGGGGCTCCTTATATAGGGAGCTACATGAGCACGTGCTAACTACTACCTGAGTCATAATGGGGGCAGTAAGTCAGTCCAAGGTCCGGAGCTAAGTATAGTAGTGGAGCGATGGCCACATCACTCCACATGAGTCACGCACGCTCCACAGGCGTCATATTGTACAGTAAGCAAGCATGAGTCAGGTCAAGTCATGTACGGAGTAAGGGTAAGTCTGCAGGCGTAAGCACACGGAGAAACGGTCTGCAGTCCGCAAGGGAGATCATAACAGTACGCCCTCCCCTAAGGAACAGCTGCCATGCTGTTAGTCAGAGGTAGCGGGCTCACCCGATAAGGCGCGACCAGCGTCGTTGGCGTCGGGGGAGGATTCCGGTGGGCAGGGGCGCTTGCGGCACAGCATGTGAACGACACATTCACGAATGGGGAGGGGGCACTTGTGCATGAAGTGGACGTGGGGTGGGATGTGGACGGGGAGCTGGGTGACGACATCGGTCTGATGAGTGGTGGGGTGGCCCCGCAGCCAGTAGGACATGGAGGGGAGAATGGGGCGTGCGAGGATCTGGTCCAGCTTGGGGCCGATGCGCGAGTTGACGGCCGCGTCGTGGAGGCACACTTCGACGTCGCGCAGTTGGTCTCTGAGCGCATGGTGGCAGCGTACTAAGTCAGCATCCTGATCTAGCTGGAGGGCGGTGTAGTCGGCATGACGCTGAGGGGTGCCCAGGAGGTGGTGGTACTCCTGCTCAATCTGGGAGTGGAGCATGTGGATGAGGCGGCGATAGTGGTGGACCTCCGCGGCGACACCAGCGTCATTGAGGGCCTCGATGAGGCGGTCCACATGGTGGCGATACTGGTGGTTGCCCTCCAGCGTGGTCAGGTCCCAGTCATCTATGTCTGGGAGGTGAGCATCAGGGCGGGGTTTAGCATGGAGGGGCTCAGCGTAGATAGGGGACGTCGTTGTCAGACGTCCCAGGACGAGGGGCTTGGTGAGGCGGGTGAAGTGGGTGTAGAAGGTGGCGGGGACTAGTCTGTTGTTGTGATCGGGGACAAGGATATTGTCCCGCTCACCTGTGTTGTCGACAAGTCGATGCCATCGCAGGAGATAACCATCGTAGCCGAGCGCGTTGTCCGACTGACCATGGCCTGGGTTTCTGCCGCTGTTACCGTGGGTGCGTGGAGCTGCTGAGGCAGCGGCGACTCCTCCTTGATTGGCAGGGGTGGCGGCGACGTTTGCGTAGCTGCGTCAGCTAGAATACGAGGGGGCAGGGACCTCTGCCGGCGGCAGAAAGTGGACGGTGCAGGCAAGGTCGTTGTCAGCAGATGGAAGTATGGAAAAGACAGTGGCTCCGACGGGCGGCACACCCCTGAAGCGGGGGTTGGTTGGTGCTGGCGAACGAAGTCCAGCCTGGGGGAGCGGAGTGGGAGGTACTGAGGGGTTGGCAGGCACTGAGGTGAGGCTCAAGATGGGGGAGGCGCTCCAGGTAGCGTGGCCGTCATCGATCTGGATGGGGGCATTACAGACTCCACAGAAGTTGTCTGAGCTAAGTGGGTGGTCTGAGAAGTCTGGGGCGGAGTGGAGGCTGGGGGTGGATGTGCTGCCACGAGCAGGAGAATCTCGTCCAGAATTCGGTCTGCTTGCTCCATTACTGTCGTCGTCGCTGGAGCTGCTGTTGCTGATGGTGAATATGCGGGCGGCGAAGGGCGTTGCTGGGTGGTGCTGCGGGTGGTCATCCTCGGTCCTGGGCTCCATCGGGGATGGCGATGCTGGGGCAGCGATGTTGATGACTTGGAGGGGAGACTGTTGGTCTTTCGGCGAGCCATCGGTGGACATGAGTGATGAGTAGGCAGGTGGGGGCAAGCTGGGAGTAGTGGAAGTGAGAGCGGGGGATGGGGCTTTGAGGGCAGTCAAGGCATGTCTTATATAGGCTTCCCTTATTGCAGTGGGATTATCTTGGTGGAACTGATGGACTAGGTTCATGGAGTGTTTCAAGTTCGTCCGAGGTTCCCATGTGTCTTCTGCTGCGGAGTACCCTTTCCATCTGACTCGGTACTGTGGTTGTTTTGTTTTTCCGAATCGGTGGTATTCTAGGATGGCCTTGACTTTGTACTCTGCTTCTCCGTCTATGATGTCAGGAGGCAGTTCTGTGAAGTTTGGGCCATGTTCGTTGGTTTCTATATACAGGGTGAGGAGGCTGGCGTGGAAGACATTGTGGACGCGGCGTAGCTTCCACTGTGGAGGAATGGCAAGCTGGTACACCACTGGGGAGAGGACTCTGGTGATAGCGAAGGGACTGTAGCGTCGTTGAGTGAGTTTTGCGCTTGGTTGGGTGATGTGGATGTTCTTCCCTTCAAGCCAGACCTTCTGTCCTTGGGCAAATGGCTTAAATCGCGCTCCCTTTCTGGAGCTGATAAGGGTCTGGGTGTTGGTGATGGTGGTTTGTGCTGATTGCCAGCCCTCTTGGATGCGGTCTAGGCACTCTTGGAGTGTCGGCATTTTCTCGGATCTTTGCGGCTGATGGGCGCGTGGTACATGGCCCATGAGGAGCTGGAATGGCGCCTGCTTGGTGGTGCTGCTGGGCCAGGCATTGTGGACGTATTGGGCCACTGGTAGGAGTGAGGCCCAGTTATTCTGCTGGTGGTTGACATAAATGCGGAGGTATTGTTCTAGCCATTGATTGGTGCGCTCGGACTGGCCGTCTGTCTGGGGGTGGTAGGCTGTGCTGATGTTCTGTTCTACGCCGAGGGACTTGCAGAGTTCCCTAGGGAAGTGCGAGGCAAAGTGCGTTCCTCTGTCGCTGATGATTCTCTGGGGGATGCCGTAGTGGGGGAAGATGTTCTTGGCATAGAGCGTCGCGATTTCTGGGGCCGTCATAGATTCTCTGCAGGGGATGAAGATGGCAGCTTTTGAGTAATCATGGTCCATTACTGTGAGGATGGAGTCAAAGCCATCGGATGGGGGCAGTTTGACGATGAGGTCGAGGGCGACTGTCTCGAATGGCAGGGTGGTCGGGTTGGTTGTGATGGGCATGAAGGGTGGCGTTGGCTTTGTGGTGTTGGTTTTGGTGGCTTGACAGGTGGCGCATCCTTTGATGTAGGCAAGGACCATCTGTTTCATGTTAGGCCACCAGTAGTCTTTGGCGATAAGGAGGCATGTTTTTAGGATGCCCGGGTGTCTGGCTGTTGCTGAGTCATGGTAGAGGGAAATTACCCCCCTCCTAAGGTCGTTGTCTGCCACAACAACCAGGTGATCAGCGTGCCACCACCCTCCTCCGGGACGGCATTCCAGGGGGTAGGAAGAGGCCCATGTGGCAAGCGTGGATTGGTGATCTTTCTGGGCCGTTATGGTGTGGTCTTCCAGATCTACAGCGGTTGCGGCATTAGTGAAGAGGTGTGGGGGCAGGGCGATGATGTCTTCGTTGTCGCTTCCTGCGCTATCAAAGTCTGGGCAGTGGGAGAGGGCGTTGGCTTTATTGGTTGCCCCTGGGCGGTGGACTAAGGTGATGTCATAGTCCCCTAGTGTGAGGATGTAACGGGTGATCCTCTGGTTGATTTTCTGGGGGGACCTGTAGTACTGAAGGTTTTTGTGGTCTGTAATGATGAGGACCTGGTGCTGTGCGCCCATGAGGAGATGGCACCAGTGTTCTAACCCTCAAACGATGGCGAGGAACTCTCTGTGTCATGCCCACCGAGTGAGCGTACCTCCACAGGCAAAGGAGGGGGCATAGGTGATGCTGGTGACTGCGGCCTTGTGGGTAAGAGGTCTGTATACCTCTCACGTGCAGGCATACTCTTGTGACATCTGATAGAGAGCTTTCCCTTGCCTTTGAGCATACACTGAGGCTCTGCGAGGGGACGTGTGAAGTCTGGCAATTGACCAGAGGAGTTGTGGTTCACAAGGGAAGGAAGGGAACCGTGCACAAGCTGAGATTACAAGAGAACAGACTTAAGGTCTGTCCTAGGCGAACTGGGCGATATAAGTACATGGAGACGTGACTCATAGGGAGTCAGAATGAGTCATGGTGCCCCTAGGACACCGCTACTAGTACACAGTCATCTGGAGTCATCGTACAGTATGAGTCAATAGGTGCCAAGGCAGCGCATGCGCAGAGGCGTGCATATGTAGCACTAGTGGATGCGCATCGGACCCGACAGCCCGTCAGGCCATGTGGTAAGCGTACAGAGCAAGATAAGGAGGCACAGGCAGAGTCACGGGCCATAGGGGCCCAGCAGTCCATAGGCGAAGCGCAGAGAGTAGTAGGCAGTAAAGATGAAAAGAAATGAAGCATACAGTGTAGCGGGAGCGTAACATCACCCCTCTCCTATAGTCTGTGACTGTCCTCAGTTGCTACCTTGGTCAGTCCAGTCATACACGTCCATGGCATCCGCGTCATACTCCACCACGGCTGCCGGCTCCCCTTCAGCCTTGCGCTCGAGGCGGGAGCCCTCCTGGGTAATGCGTTCGAGGAGGGATCGTGCACCAGGCGGGGGGCATCCAAAGATGCGTTGCGAGAGGGTCCACGGCTCCGGGCGCTGTGTATTGCCACGCCCAGCCTTGGCCAGGGCTTCGCGAAGCACAGGGGAGGGGCAGTAGGAGAGGACCTGGTCATCTGGGGTGTCTAGTGGGGCATGGACGGTGGTGAGGTAGGGGAAGATGACGTTGTAGGCGTCTGCATTGGAGAGGTGCACTACACTTTGGTGGCGCTGATCCTTGTAATAATTAAGCCTCCTCTGGTGCCACTTGAGGAGGCGTTGTGCCTCAGCCAGGCGCCATTTCTCTGTCTCTATGTCAATTGCATGGGAGTCCATCCCCATTTCTGCTGTACGCAGGCGTTCAACTTCCCCAATGAGGTATGGGTCCCCCACTGCCTTGAGGGCGTTGTCTACGTGGTGCCAGAAGGAGCCGCTGTCCCCTCCTTCGTCTGAGAAGATTGATACCTGCTTCTGCGTGAGGCGGGGGAGTGGGTGTAGTGTATGATGGGGGGCTGGTCGTGCATGGAGGGGGTAGGTGAATATGACTCTGCCGCGCCCCATGGTGGCTAGGACGACTGGGTCCTTGGCCCCAAACATGAAGGTGACGTACTTGGGGGTGACCAAGGCGCCAGATCCGTCCTGGATCTTCTGGGTGTAATAGTAAATGCTGCAGGGGTGGTTGAGGTGGTAGGGGTGCCCAGGGTGGTCCTGTTCCTCTGCTCCTTCTGCGATGCCCTCAACATCGATAGCCGCGAGGGGGCTCCACTCATCTGGGACGTTGGCGGGGTTCCAGGAGGGCGTACCTGGAGCAGAATCTCCTTCCACCAGGCTGCGGAGCGAGGACATGGCATCAATGATGGTGCCACGTATGTCCTCATCTTCCAAGGTGTCAATGATCTCCGCCACTGTGGCATTGAGGCGGCGGATGACTTCCTCCCCTGTGGTCACCCCACGCATGTCGATAGCAAAGGATGGTCCCTCTTCTTCATTTTCAGGGACTGGGTTCCCCATGGCATCTGTGAGCAGGAGGCCAGGGATGTGAGTGGTGGTGGAGTGGCCGAGAGGTGCATATGGGGAGTCATCTGCGTAGGAGGTGGTGTCTGGGCTGGCGGCGAGGGTCTCCAGTGTGTCAACTGGGGGGAGTTCAATGTCTGTCATGGGGGAACCCGGAGGGGGCTCCAATGCGGGGATGGGTTGGTTTACTGCGTCAAAGAAATCACTGTAGTCCCCCTTATAGATGGGGGAGCCTGGCGCGGAGGATGCCACAGATGAAGAAGACATGTAAGCAGGACGAGGGCGGCGAGGATGACGGGCAGCAGTGAGCATAGCGGCACAGTTAAGGTTTTGTGGAGATGAAGAAGCGCGAAAGATGTTAGGGTAGATTGAAGCCACAGCTGCGAGGAATGGACGGGGGTAGATGGAAAATGATTGGGGGTGTTTCTTCGCGGTTTTATAAGCTGTCTTATTGCGCGCCATTTCAGGCCAGGAACCTTCCTGTGTCAGCTTCCTGGCTGGGTTTCTAAGCAGCTTACTATTAGGGTACTCGGGGAGCTGCGTGAGAGGATAGTCTGGGAGCTGCGTGGCGGGCAAGAATGTTGGTAGGCTCCCTGTGCTGGATGTGGCAATGAACATGGCAAGCATTGTCTCTGACTCTGATTCTGGTGTAGGAGGAAGTGACGCTGACAATGCTGCTTGGCATGCACAGGAGACAGAGGTGCGCAACGAGTCTGGCACCAATTCTGGACTTCTGGCGGCGGCTGTTGTCCTGGCTGGTCGTGCTCTCAGGCTAGTGAGGGTGGAAATGACGTGTGTGCATCCCTCCCTTCTGTGTATTACCCCCCTCTTAGGTCTCGCAGCGCCTCGCTGCGTCTTGGTTCTTTGATGGAATTCCCTGATCAGGTCTGGAGCGTGCACTCCTGTAGCTGGTTCCCATGTGTTGTCCGCATGTGGGTAGTTCTTCCATTTAATCAGGAACTGGTGCTCGCGCTTTCTGCCCCAGTGGCGCTCCCCCATAATGCGTTCTACTTCCCATTCTGGTGCGCCTTCAATGATATCTGGTGGGGGGCGTGTATAATTTGGTCCGTGGGCATCTGTTTCTTGGTAAGGCGTCAGGAGATCCACATGAAACACCTTATGAATCGTCCATGATGGTGGCAATTCCAGTTGGTAAGCCACAGGGGAGATGACAGATGTGATTTTGAATGGTCCAAAGCATTTGGGCGCTAGCTTACTCGAGGGATAATAGGTTTTGATGTGGCGTCCTTCTAGCCAGACCTTTTGCCCCTTTTGGAATTGGGGTATTGTTGTCTTAGGTGGCGTGTTTAGGAGTCTCTGTGCACGCTTCCTGGCGTCTAGGATGTGTGTGAGGCGGTCCTGTACCGCTGGTGGGTGTGTTGGGTCATTGTCAATCGTGCACTGAGGTTGGTACAGTCCCGGACAAACAAAGTCGACAAACATTTACACCCATTTTTACTGGGTCCAGGATGGCCATAGTGACTTAGAAAACCCTTAGAAAACATAGACTACAGTGTAATGAAAAGGATTGCACGAGCCAATTCCCCAGAATTCATGTTGAATACCTGAGATGTCAAAAATTTGGCGGGATGTCAAAAAAAACCCTAAAAATCATGAAAAAATGTGGAATCGACACCTTTTTGTCTAAGCATTCCAACACCACAAAATTGGAAAAAACTACTGGGTGGATGGTGCAATAAAAAAAGATTGTATCACATTGCTATGCCCAGAGGTTGCCCAAGAAAGCTCATTAAATGGAACACCAATGGTGTGAGGAATCAAAATGGCTTTGCTTGCCTTCAGTTGATGCGAGACCTGGACCCAGGGGGCTTTGAACATCTATGCCGCCCCACTTTCCACAAAAAGCGCCCATCCCCCGCTTACAAAGCCCCCAGTGATCCCACAGACAGACGACTCTGTTTCCCACTACTTCTCTCCGTTCTCCTCCACCCTTCCCCTCTGCTGACTCAGAATCCAAGAAAATGTTAACATAGCCATCTGGCATCAGAGTCAGAGTCCAATTCTGAATTGATCCAGAATGCAGGTCATGGATGTATTTTTTTTACTAAGTTCCATTGTGTGGAAGTATGAAATTGGTGCCGGACACACTCTTAACTAAGTCTATACCATTTTTGGATACAGCTCAAATGCCCCAAAAATTTGGCGGGTTCCCAAATACCGTGGGAATTACTTGGGAGGTCATTTTTTGGACGCTTTCAGTGATACTGAGTCTAATTATGAATTTATTTTTGTCCTAAATTTTCTGGTTCCTTCCATAACTAGTTTGTCAACTTTGATTGTCCGGGACTGTAGCCAAAGAGGAGTTCATGTGTGGTGAGTTTTGTGCGATCATGTGGCCAAGAGTTGTACACAAACTCTGCCATGGGGAGATAGTATGCCCATTGGTCTTGTTGGTCTGGAACCCAGAGGCGCAGATACTGTTCTACTTGTTGATTGGCGCGTTCACTCTGTCCATCTGTCCTGGGGTGAAAGGTGGTGCTGATATTTTGTTTGGCATGTATGCTCTGGTGTTACAGCTTGAGGGGCCGTGAGCACGACTTGTGCAACTAGGCATATAACTAGAGTGAACATGTGCGAGTGCGGCGAGCACGTGGTCCTAAGTGAGATACTTCCAGTGATCTTGATGATGTGAGAGCGAAGCAGACTCTTCAGAGTAGAACAGCTGAGTCACGGGCGCTTGTGACACTATGTTCAAAGCTAAGTCGTTGCAGCCGACTTAGAGGGGCGTGAGAGCGAAGCAAGATAGTGCTGAGCGAGCACTAAGGCAGAGCAGTGCAGAGAGGGGTGGTGGGAGCGTCTTAGAGCGGCGAGCTCAAGAGTCGAAGCAAGGTTGGGTCTCGAATTGGAAACTAAGTCAAGCTTAAGGCTTGACTGGCGCAAAGGGGGCTCCTTATATAGGGAGCTACAGGATAACACGTGCTAACTACTACCTGAGTCATAACGAGGGTAGTGAGTCAGTCCAAGATCCGGAGCTAAGTATAGTAGTGGAGCGATGGCCACATCACTCCACATGAGTCACGCACGCTCCACAGGCGTCATATCGTACAGTAAGCAAGTTGAGTCATGTACGGAGTAAGGGTAAGCATATGGACGTAAGCACGGGAGGGAAATGGTCTGCAGTCCGCAAGGGAGATCATAACAGTACGCCCTCCCCTAAGGAACAGCTGCCACCCTGTCAGTCAGAGGTGGCAGGCTCACCAGATAGGGCGCGGCCGGCATTGTTGGCGTCTGGGGAGGACTCAGGCGGGCAGGGGCGCTTGCGGTGCAGCATGTGAATGACACGCTCACGGATGGGGAGGGGGCGCTCGTGCATGAAGTGAATGTGGGGCGGAATGTGGACAGGGAGCTGGGCGACTACGTCGGTTTGGTGAGTGGTGGGGCGACCCCGCAGCCAGTAGGACATGGAGGGGAGGATGGGGCGTGTGAGGATTTGGTCCAGCTTGGGCCTGATACACGAGTTGACCGCCGCGTCGTGGAGGCGCACCTCGATGCAGCGTAGCTGGTCCTTGAGCTTGTGGCGGCGTCGGACTAGGTCAGCGTCCCGATCTAGCTGGAGGGCGGTGTAGTCGGCGCGGCATTGGGGCGTGCCTAGAAGGTGGTGGTACTCCTGCTCGACCTGGGCGTGCAGCTTGTGGACGAGGTGGCGGTAGCGGTGGATCTCCGCGGTGACACCGGCGTTGTTGAGGGCCTCAACAAGGTGGTCCACGTGGTGGCAGTATTGGTGGTCACCCTCCAGCGCGGTCATGTCCCAGTCGTCTACGGCTGGGAGGTGAGCATCAGGGTGGGGCTTAGCATGGAGGGGCTCAGCATAGATGGGGGACGTCGTCGTTAGGCGTCCCAGGACGAGGGGCTCAGTGAGGCGGGTGAAGTGAGCGTAGAAGGTGGCGGGGACTAGTCTGTTGTTGTGATCGGGGACAAGGATATTGTCCCACTCACCTGCGTTGTCGACAAGTCGATGCCATTGCAGGAGATAACCATTGTGGCCGAGTGCGCTGCTCGACTGACCATGGCCTGGGCTTCCACCGCTGTTACCGTGGGTGCGTGGAGCTGCTGCGGCGGTGGTGACTCCTCCTTGACCGGCGGGGGTGGCGGCGACATTTGCGTAGCTGCGTCGGCTAGAATACGAGGGGGCAGGGACCTCTGCCGGCGGCAGAAAGTGGATGGTGCAGGCAAGGTCATTGTCGGCAGATGGAAGAACAGAAAAGACGGTGGCTCCGACGGGCGGCGCTCCCCTGAAGCGGGGGTCAGCTGGCGCTGTCGGACGAAGTCCATCCTGGGGGAGCGGATCGGCAGGTACTGAGGGGTTGGCAGGCGCTGAGGTGAGGCTCGAGATGGGGGAGGTGCTCCAGGTGGTGTGACTGTCGTCGATCTGGATGGGGGCATTGCAGACTCTGCAGAAGTTGTCTGAGCTGAGTGGGTGGTCTGAGAGGTCAGGGGCAGAGTGGAGGCTGGGGGCGGGTGTGCTGCCACGAGCAGGAGAATTTCGTCCAGAAGTCTGTCCGCTTGCTCCACTGCTGTCGTCGTCATCATCGCTGGAGCTGCTGTCGCTGATGGTGAATATGCGGGTGGCGAAGGGCGTTGCTGGGCGGTGCTGCGGGTGGTCATCCTCGGGCCCAGACTCCGTCAGGGACGGTGAAGCTGCAGCGGGGATGTTGATGACTTGGAGAGGGGACTGTTGGTTTTTCGGCGAGCCATTGTTGGACATGAGCGACGAGTAAGTGGGGGGGGCGAGCTGGGAGGGGTGGAAGCGAGAGAGGGGGATGGGGCTCTTAGGGTAGTTAGGGCGTGTCTTATATAGGCTTCCCTTATCACGGCGGGGTTATCTTGGTGGAATTGGCGGACTAGGTTCATGGAGTGTTTCAAGTTCGCCCGAGGTTCCCACATGTCTTCTGCTGCAGAGTACCCTTTCCATCTGACTCGGTACTGCGGTTGTTTTGTTCTTCCGAATCGGCGGTATTCTAGAATGGCCTTGACTTCGTACTCTGCTTCTCCATTTATGACATCAGGAGGCGGTTCTGTGAAGTTCGGGCCATGTTCGTTGGTCTCTATATACGGGGTGAGGAGGCTGGCATGGAAGACGTCATGGATGCGGCGTAGCTTCCACTGTGGGGGAATGGCAAGTTGGTATACTACTGGGGAGAGGGCTCTGGTGATAGCAAAGGGACCGTAGCGTCGTTGAGCGAGTTTTGCGCTTGGTTGAGTGATGTGGATATTCTTCCCTTCAAGCCAGACCTTCTGTCCTTGAGCGAATGGCTTAAATTGTGCTCCCTTCCTGGAACTGATAAGGGTCTGGGCGTTGGTGATGGTGGTCTGTGCTGATTGCCGGCCCTCCTGGATGCGGTCTAGGCGTTCCTGGAGCGTCGGCATTTTCTCGGATCTCTGCGGTTGGTGGGCGCGTGGTACGTGGCCCATGAGAAGCTGGAACGGTGCCTGCTTGGTGGTGCTGCTGGGCCAGGCATTGTGGACGTATTGGGCCACTGGTAGGAGCGAGGCCCAGTTGTTCTGCTGGTGGTTGATGTAAATGCGGAGGTATTGTTCCAGCCATTGGTTGGTACGTTTGGACTGCCCATCTGTCTGAGGATGGTAGGCTGTGCTGATGTTCTGTTCTATGCCGAGGGTCTTGCAGAGTTCCCTAGGAAAGTGCGAGGTGAAGTGCATTCCTCTGTCGCTGATGATTCTTCGGGGGATGCCATAGTGGGGGAAGATGTTCTTGGCATAGAGCGTCACGATTTCTGGGGCCGTCATAGATTCTCTGCAAGGGATGAAGATGGCCGCCTTTCAGCAGTCATGGTCCGTTACTGTGAGGATGGAGTCAAAGCCATCGGATGGGGGCAGTTTGACGATGAGGTCGAGGGCAACTGTCTCAAATGGCAGAGCGGTTGGGTTGGTTGTGATGGGCATGAGGGGCGGCGTTGGCCTCGTGGTGTTGGCTTTGGTGGCTTGGCAGGTGGCGCATCCTTTGATGTAGGCGAGGACTGTTTGTTTCATATTAGGCCACCAGTAGTCTTTGGCGATAAGGAGGCACGTTTTTAGGATGCCTGGGTGTCCAGCTGTTGTTGAGTCATGGTAAAGGGAAATTACCCCCCTCCTAAGGTCGTTGTCTGCCACGACAACCAGGCGATTGGTGTGCCACCATCCTCCTCCGGGGTGGCATTCCAGGGGGTAGGTAGAGGCCCACGTAGCAAGCGTGGATTGGTGATCTTTCTGAGTTGCTAGGGCGCGATCTTCCAGGTCTACAGCGGTTGCGGCGTTGGTGAAGAGGTGTGGGGGCAGGGCGATGACGTCTTCGTTATCGTTCCCTGCGCTATTGAAGTCTGGGCGACGGGAGAGGGCATCAGCTTTATTGGTTGCTCCTGGGCGGTGGATTAAGGTGATGTCGTAGTCCCCTAGTGTGAGGATGTAGCGGGCGATCCTCCGGTTGATCTTCTGGGGGGGCCTGTAATATTGAAGATTTTTGTGGTCTGTTATGACGAGGACCTGGTGCTGCGCGCCCATGAGTAGATGACGCCAGTGTTCTAGCCCTCAAACGATGGCGAGGAACTCTCTGTCCCAGATGGGATAGTTATGTTTGGTCGCGGTGAATGTCTCGGAGTCGTATCCTACTGGTCTGCGACATCCCTGGGGGTCGTACTGGTACAGGATGGCTCCTGTGGTGTTCTGGGAGGCATCCACTTCGAGTTCGTATGGTTGTGCTGGGCTAGGTTGCCAGAGGACGGGGTCACTGGTAACAATGTGGATGAGTTTATCCACGGCGGCTGAGCATTCATCTGTCCAGGTAAAGGGGGTCCCTTTCTTTAGCAGGTTGGTGAGTGGGCGGGCGATTTCTGCGAAGCCAGGGATGAAGGGGCGTTGGTACCCTAGCACTCCTAGAGTGGATCGCAGTTGTTTAACGCTGGTGAGGGTGCGGGGCTATTCCTTAATTCCCTTCAGTTTGCTGGATTCGATGCGTAGTGATTCCCCATCGATTACGAGCCCTAGGTACTTGACTCTTCGTTGTTCGAAGAGGCATTTCTGCGGTTTGAGGAAGAACGATCCCTCTTCTAGGACATCTAGGAGTTCATGGACAATTTGTCAGTGCAGGGTGTGGTTCAGGGGCGTGGTGACGAGGATGTCGTCCATATAGACGAAGATCATCCTGGGGTATTTGAGTTTCAGTGGGCGGAGTAGTCTGTCCATGACTTGTTGGAAGGTGCTTGGGGCATTGCATTGTCCAAAGAGCATGACGCAGGGTTCGAATAGTCCTTGTGGCATTTTGAAGGCTGCCTTCCATTGGTCTCCTTCCTTGATGCACACATTGTGATACCCCCAGCGGATGTCGAACTTCGTGAAGAGGGCACGTCCTTCTAGATCTCTGGTGAGGATGTTAATGTTGGGCAGGGGATACACATCTTGGATTGTCCAGCTGTTCAGTGTGCGATAGTCTTGGACCGGGCGTAGGGATCCATCCTTCTTTTTGATGAAGAAGGATGGTGCGGCGTATGGGGATTTCGACAGTTGGATGTATTCTTTGTCGAGCTGCTCTTTGATCCACACATCGGTGGTGATTAGTTCCTTGGGGTTGAGGGGGTAGACTTTACAGTCTAGTACTGCTGGGGCGTCTGGTTTGAGGTTGATCGCGTGATCATCTTCTCGGCTGGGGGGGAAGCGCTGTGCTTCTTCCTCTGAGAAGACCCTCCAGTGTCGTGCGTATTCTTTCGGGACATCCGCAGCTGTGGGGACCCTTCATTCTTGGTGTGCTTTTATTGCCCATTCTTGGGCAATGTTAGTTCGGTTGATCTGGAGGATGAGGCTGTCTCCTTCTTCCCATCCCATGGCGTCTAGCGCGTGTCCTAGCATCTGAGCATAGCATAGTAGGGTCTTGGGTTGTTCTGGGGCCTTCCTTCCTGTTGTTGTCAACAGAATCTGCCACGGTGCGGACTTAGTTTACTATGCTTTCCTTTCATTCTTCGCATTTCCTGTCATGTGACTAGGCTGTCACATGACTCCCCAGGTTCCCCCTCCCGCCAGGAGCCCTCGGGCCGAACTGGCAGGGGAACGCGTCATTCTTGACTCACACGCGAACTATTTGCTTGACTCCCATGTACTTTTCATTACTCATGTACTTTTCATTACTCATACTACCTATCTACTTACTAAGGTGGTGACGCGTCGGGCTGACGCGTCCCGGAGGACTGTAGATAAAAGGGGCAGGGAAGCTGGAATAACTCTCCAGCTTCTGACTTAGTTCCCACGTCACATCTAGCTCTCACTTGTACTTCTCTACTTGGCATATCAGTTTGGTGCCAAATCTTATCTTGCTTTCATCGTGTTCGCTCTCCTCTCCTATCCGAATCTTATAAGACAAGACCATAACTCTGCGTGAAGCAACATCACACTGAGTCACGGTCTCGCCTTACTCTACCCTGATCTCCAAACTCCGACTCAAGGACTGAAACAATCGGTCTTGAGTAAGACGCCTCCGCTAGAGGGCATAACATAAGTCAGAAGCTACCTTGCCTCGCCGGCAGAGTACTCACAGAATCGCCATCGTGGCAATAGAAAACTGCGAGCTACCCAAAGGAACAACCGTCATGGTAGAAGCCAGGAACCTGCTCGAAAACCGAGCCAGGCTACAGGAGAGAGTTGCTCTCATCTCACGAGCAGTCAACACGTTGTCCAACGTGCTAGCCGAAAATACAAATCCCAATCTCGAAGTCTGTATCCTCACATGCATTTTCGACTTGCTCCTTGAAATTGCACATCTGCGCGAAGAGTTCTGGGTCGAAATCAATCTCGCCTAAGCCACGCTGGATCATCTCCACCTTGCTTGGCGCGTCGCTTGTCACCTCGCTCTTCTCGTCCGTATCATCCTCGAACGCCTCGGATACCAAGTATTCGTCTATCTGGACGACGTGGTTATCCACAAAAAATAAAGCAACCAAACTGGAGACCTCACCACGCTCCGCTGGGTTCCTTTACATCCTATCCCAACTTGACGTGACAGACCTCTTCTTGGTCTGCTGACTTGAACACTCCCTGCGACATCTGGAACAGCAGAGGGGGATCGCTATCAACCTTCACAAAAACTCAGACGAGGCTGCGGCACTTGCCCAGGAAATCAATAGCACAGAACTTGTGCTGCGACAAATCCTCAGGAGTGCTGAAAGCTCGAGACCAGTAGTTCCTTCCCTAGAGGAAGAAATACGTACCCTATTTGCCACTCAGGGAGCCATCAGAAGAGAGGACGAGGAAAACCTCCAGATCCTAGCAGAACAAGAGAGAGCGCAACCTAGCAACAGGGAAGGATTAGGATGCCAGCAGCAGCGAAACAATAACAGAGGACGAGGTTACACTCCCAACCACCCTAGACGCTTTTACCTCCCAAATAGGCCATGCAACAATGACCACCTTGCAAGTAGAATTCACAGCCGACCGGTGGGAGACAATCCACCCCCGTACCAAAGGGGATCTGCCTCCGCATGTGGAAGGGGAAATATACTGGGTTCCCCTAACGGAACCAGGACGGAGCGCGTACCACCTGACGGACAACAACAATGAAGAATGGCCAGTCGAGTTTATCAACGACGACTGGTACGTCTTGAAGTGGGGCGCAACCGGGTACCGAACCAGGCAATCCTTGAAAATTGAGCGTGGAGTTGATCCAAAAATAGGCTGGTGGGTAGAGACGGATAATGAGCATCCAGCCAACTGCGGAAAGGAGAAAACAATGGACCTACACTCGCCGCGGGAAACTGAACAAAAAGATGACAGTACTAGCGTCGAAGAGGAACCCAAACCAGAAGAACTCAGCCCCACTCTCGGCCGCAGAAGGAGAGATTCTCCCATGCCGGGGGGACTGAGCCTAGACTTGGAAGAACAGATCCTATCAGCGCAAGCAGCGTCCGTCATCAAAATTGACCCTGGGGATTTCGGACAACCCGACCCCCTGTATGGCCAAATGCCAGTATTGACACTCGTGGCAGGGATGGAAGCAGTGCGAAGCCGCCCTGCCTCCCCTCAGCCACTTATAGGCCCTAGCGCCCTGGGGGTCACCCCAGGGGTCAACCCGGCATGGAAAGGAAAAGCCCCGGCCTTCCCCTCCCACTCTGTACGCTCCACAGGATTTACCAATCCCATCAACCCCGCATTCGTGCCCACGTGTCCTTGGAGCGCAGGCGTGAGAGCCAGGGGATTGGCAATCGCCGGAGGTAGTGGCGGAGGAGCAGGCGGCGGGGGCGGGGGTGGCCCGCCACCCGCTAGCATTGGCGCCACGGTCACAGGCGGCACGGGTGGGGGCGGTGGCAATGGAGGTGGCTTGCGTGGAAATCCCCCTACGGTCTTTGAAGGAGACCGATCCAAAAGCGACCAGTTTCTGAGAGAGTTCAGAATCTGGAAAATGGCAAACCGAGAAAATTCATCTATGAAGACGCCACTGGATCATGTGGGACTAGCCATGGGTCTGATACGCGGCCCCCACGTGAACAATTGGGTGGAACGCGAACTGGACGATGTGGATCGAAGGATCAGAGGTCCGCACGCCTTGGCTGCGACAGATGAAGCCATCTGGGACGCCTTTGAAGCAAACTTTAAGGCCGCGTTCACAGACACCACAAAGAAGACCAATGCACATCAAAAATTGTTAGCCTGCAGGATGGTGGGGGACGACCTGGATACCTACATCGCCACGTTCGACCACTGGCGCTCGCTCGCTGGGTGGGGAGCCGATGACGTTGGCACCATCACCCAATTTCGCTGCGGCCTAAAAGACCCGCTTCATCGCGCGGTCTTGGAAAAAACCGACCCACAGCCAACCACGATTCAAGGATGGCAAGCCGCCGCACGCAAACAGCATGAGTTGTGGGCTGAAGTTAAGTCCAGCTTGAGCGGCTTCCAAAGTCAGGCACCCACTGCGAACACGCAGCGGTGGCAACAGGCCCTTGGAAAGCCACAGCAGGCCGGAAGTAACCGAAGCGGCGGCTCGAAAATAGTGCCGATGGATGTAGACGAAGTACGCATCAACGTGCTGTCCCCTGAGGAGCGTAAGCAGCTCAGCGCGGAGGGCCGTTGCTTCTACTGTCGCAAGCAGGGACACATCACTAAAGAATGCGCCAAAAGGAAAGAGGATCAAAAGAACTCACCAGTTCAAAAACCAGAGGGGACACATGGCCGCCAAGGGATGAGCGCGCGCACAGCCGGCATTGAAAAGAAGGGCGCAGCTGAAGAAATTGATGTTATGATTGAAGGGATTGGACAACTCAGCAAGCAGGAATGCGAGGGAATGCTTGACAAATTAATCTTGAAGGGTTTTTGAAGAGCTCTGACCCCCAGTCTGCCTGGGTCAGGGCGCGGCGCCTGGACATCATGTATATCAGTGAAAGAGACTCAATAAATCTGGAATTCACCTTTACATGTGCCAGAGGAACGGCAGATGAGCGCGCACTGGTGGATAGCGGCATGACCGAAAATTTCATGGATCAACGAATGGCCGATCGCCTCGGGATCGGACTCAGAGATCTACCTGCTCCTAGGAGGGTCTTCAATGTGGATGGGACCAAAAACAAACAAGGATCGCTCACCAAGTACTGCATCCTGAGGATCAAGAAAGGAGAACAAGAAAAACTTCAAAGATTTTACATCACTCATCTTGGAAGCAATCGCGCGATCCTCGGATACCCCTGGCTCAGGGAATTTAACCCTAATATTGACTGGGCCAAAGGAGTAGTCAAGGGACCACCGGTGCGAATAGAGACCGCCCTCTTCAAATGGGCCAGGCAGCGAACCTTGAACCGAATACTGGAGGCGGCGCGGGCAGAAGAAGCATGGGAAGAAGGAGACGAAATAATCGCCTTCATTCGTCCACTCCCCACCCAACGCGCAACACCAGGAACAAACAAACGACAACCGGCTCAACCGGCCTCCGGTTTGCCGATGCAATACCAACAGTTCGCAAAATTGTTCGATGAAGTCGCATCGCGGCATTTTCCGCCAGCCTGGCCCGAAGACCACGCGATCAGACTCAAACCAGGGGCCCCTCACACCATCAACTGTAAGGTGTACCCTCTAACACACACGGAGATTGAAGCAGAAAAGCAATTCATAGAAACCAATACTGACTTGGGGCGCATCCAGAAGAGCGACTCGCCCTGGGGAGTTCCTTTCTTTTTCATCAAAAAAAGAGATGGCTCGCTGCGACCTATACAAGACTACCGGGAAGTAAACAGTTGGACCGAGCGCGATGTCTATCCCATGCCGCGCATTGAACAAATACTGGAGGAGCTGCATGGGAAGGTCCTATTCACCACTATGGACGTGCGGGATGGATACAACAACATACGCGTGCGACCTGAGGATCGATGGAAGGCGGCCTTCAAAACGCCCAGCGGACTCTATGAACCAACGGTCATGTTCTTCGGAATGACCAACGCCCCCGCCACCTTCCAACGAACCATGGACTGAGTCCTGGGACCAGTCAAAAATAAATATCCAGGGATGGTCTTCATTTACATGGACGACATCTTGGTAGCCACGATGGCAGACCGAGAGCTGCACAGACAAATAGTCACTGACATCTTACAACGGCTCGAAGAGGAAGACTTCTACTTGAAGCTTAGCAAATGTCACTTCGAACAGGATGTGGTGGATTACCTGGGAATAAGGATCGAGGGGGGAGTCATCAAAATCGACCCCACCAAACGCGACGGGCTCGCATCCTGGCCCGAAGTGCTGCGCAATCTGCGAGAGGTCAGGAGCATGCTAGGAGTGTTCGGGTACCAAAGAACCTTCATCCCAGGGTACGCGGAGATCATGCGCCCCGTGCAGCGCCTCACCAAGAAGGGAGTGGAGTTTGTCTGGACGCCAGAATGCACAGAAGCAATTCAAACGGTAAAAAGGATAATCACAAGTGACCCTGTGCTCCGCCGACCAAACTACGACCTCCCCTTCATCTTGGAAGTGGATGCGTCGCAATACGCCCTGGGCGCAATCCTTTACCAGCAGGAAGGGCAGCGCCGCCCACAGGCGGTAGGGTACTACTCCAAAAGCCTCATACCGGCCGAAAGGGGGTATGATGTCTACAATAGGGAACTCCTTGCATTGGTAAAGGGACTAGAACACTGGCGACATTTGCTGTTGGGGTCTCCACTCACCACCCGCGTGTACACAGACCACAAAAATCTCCAGTATTATCGACAACCCCAAAAACTCAACAGGCGTGTGGCCAGGTATATTCCCCGATTAGCGGAGTACAATTTCGAACTCATCCATAAACCGGGCGCTACCAATCGAGCCGACCATCTGTCAAGGCGACCTGGGCTAGACCAAGGAGAAGCAGACAACGAGGATGTGATAGTCCTCCCGGACCGACTGTTTTGCCGTGCCCTATCTCTGACAAACCTGGAAAACAGCGTGCGGGCGTCCCAGCAAGACTCCAAGGCACTGATGGAAGAGTGGAAGAAGGAACACCTGATCGAACAGGAGGAAGAAGGATGGATGCAACAAGGACAGCTAGTTGTCCCTGAATTTCCCCAGCTGAGGCGCGAACTCCTGATGGCATACCATGACCATGCACTCGCGGGACACCCAGGAATAGCCAACACCTTCAAGGCGGTGGCAAGGGACTACTGGTGGCCGGGACTCCGGAAGTTTGTGACAGCGTACGTGAAAGGGTGTGGAACGTGTCAGAGCACCAAGCCTGGAACCACCAAGCCGCGTGTCCCCCTGTTTCCTATTGGCACCCAGGAAACTTACGCCCCCTTTTCAACGATCGCCATGGACCTGATTGTGGACCTCCCCCCTTCACAGGGATATGACTCCGTCCTTACCATCACGGATCATGACGTATCAAAGGCGGCAATATTCCTCCCCTGTAACAAGACGATCGGGGGTGCTGGCGTGGCTACCCTCTACGCCCAACATGTGTTCCCACACTTTGGGGTCCCTAAGAAAATAATCTCAGACAGGGACCCACGTTTCACCTCCCATTTTTCCCAGGAGCTCTGCCGATTGCTGGAGATCGAGCAGAACATCAGTAGTGCGTACCACCCACAGACGGATGGACAATCAGAGCGAACCAATCAGTGGCTCGAGCAATACCTGCGGGTGTACGGAAACTTCCAGCAGGACGACTGGGCACGATGGCTGCCACTGGTGCAGTTTGTACATAATGCCTGGCCCAGCACCACCACAGGGTTCACACCCTTCGAACTTCTGATCGGTCACACTCCACGCATCCACGACCCCGAAGGCACTCTGTCAATGGCGCCAGAAGTGGAAAGGAGAAAGGGACAACTAAAAGAGGTCAGAGACCGGGCACAGGAAGCCATACGGCATGCGCAAAGATTGGTACTACTACAGAATGAACGAAGAAGTGGGACGAGACCCTTCAAACCATTTCAAGAAGGAGACCAAGTATGGTTAGAAGGAAAGAATCTCCAGCTGTCTCATCCCACTGCCAAACTCACCACAAAAAGGTATGGACCATTTCGAGTCCTCAAGGTCATCTCCCCAGTGGTGTATCGATTGGAAATCCCAGCAGTGTGGAAAATCTTCAATACCTTCCATGCGTCGCTACTTTCACCATATAAGGAGACGGAAGAGCATGGGCCCAACTTCTTGGAACCACCCCCAGATCTGATTGATGGCGATGAGCACTATGAGGTGGAGGCAATCCTAGGTGCAAAGAAGGTGCGATGGAAATTACATTTCCTGATCAAGTGGAAGGGGTATGCCGAGGCACACAACACCTGGGAACCAGCAGGGAATGTGCACACACTGGAGCTTGTGAGAGAATTCTACCAAAAGAACCCCTCAGCGGTGCACGCAATGGTTTTTAAGGAGCCAGCAGGAGGCGAAGAGGGTATCATGAACTCTTCCCCCCCTTCCTCTGCTTCCCGCTCGCGATCACCTCGCATCTCACCCATTGCTGCCGCCAATGCCCAGAGTCAAGAAGGAATCAAAGAAGTCCTCACGGGGACAGCCCCCAGTGTTGCGCTCTGGTACGACAACAGCTCTCCCTACACGTTGCAAGAGACCCACATCACCGCTGCAGCTACGGCGTATGACGACTTCCAGCGCGACCCGATACCTCGCTCCCCCTCTACCGACGACGCCGCCAGTCTCGCCACCCTCACCGTCCCCAGAAACCAGGAAGGACATGGCGGGGCCGTGCCCGTGGCCCATGTACAATCGGGCCGCATACGCCGATTCCTGTCGGCGACGCGCCCTCAGCGAGCCCCTGCCCACGACCCCGATAACTCAGCCAGTGCCCCTGATGAATTGCCAGGCACTGATCACCCCCTGGGGCGAACCGACAGGGGTGGTGGTCGAGAAGATCTCCCCACGTGGGGCCTGGAGGGAGAAGGTGGATTGGATACGCGCGCACAGGAAGTGGAGCCAGACCCTTGGGACAGGTACGACCCGTCGGATCACGATGCTGGAGATAGCCTGTTCCCTGACATAAGCGACCCGACCTTTGACTAGCAGCGAGTTGGGGGCAACTCGCCTAAGGAGGGGGGCCATGCCACGGTGCAGACTTAGTTTACTATGCTTTCCTTTCGTTCTTCGCATTTCCTGTCATGTGACTAGGCTGTCACATGACTCCCCAGGTTCCCCCTCCCACCAGGAGCCCTCGGGCTGAACTGGCAGGGGAATGCATCATTCTTAACTCACATGCGAACTATTTGCTTGACTCCCATGTACTTTTCATTACTCATGTACTTTTCATTACTCATACTACCTATCTACTTACTAAGGTGGTGATGCGTCGGGCTGACGCATCCCGGAGGACTGTAGATAAAAGGGGCAGGGAAGCTGGAATAACTCTCCAGCTTCTGACTTAGTTCCCGTGTCACATCTAGCTCTCACTTGTACTTCTCTACTTGGCATATCAGTTTGGTGCCAAATCTTATCTTGCTTTCATCGCATTCGCTCTCCTCTCCTATCCGAATCTTATAAGACAAGACCGTAACTCTGCGTGAAGCAACATCACACTGAGTCACGGTCTCGCCTTACTCTACCCTGATCTCCAAACTCCGACTCAAGGACTGAAACAATCGGTCTTGAGTAAGACGCCTCCGCTAGAGGGCATAACAGAATCGGTCCTCCCTGGATGGTGCGAGTCGTCCAATTGATGGCAGGGTTGAATGCATGCAGCCAGGGGAAGCCTAGGATGGTTCTGTCTTGTCCCAGATTAGCCCAGTAGAAGCGTTGGACGTGTTCTTTGCTTCCTTGCTTAATGAGGAGGTCGCAGTAGGTGGTTATCCTTCCGCTGCGGTTTTCCGACCTGTCCACATTGTATAGGAGGCGTGGTTGGGGAAGGAGGTGTGGGGTGAGGCGGAGTCGCTTAGCGGTTTTCTGATCGATGAAGTTGTCTGTGGCGCCACTGTCTACCAGCACCCTTTCCGCAGCCTTCCCATGTATGTTTGAAAAGGTAAAATTGGCATTAACACTATTTCGATTTGAGACATACATGGTACAAATTCGCAAAGCTTGATCCCAGGCTGATAGATCAAGCTGCTTTAAAAATCCAAATCCTCTTCTATGATCTGGTCAAACATGGCGGTGCGCTCCGTGGCATTCATGGAACGTAGCTGGGAGATGAGATCTGATTGCGACGCTTGGCTGGCACTATCTTCTGGCGCGATACTGGAGGCGGTTTCTGTTTCCACTACCCTTGCTTTGGGTGGTGGTAGCCCTCGTCGTTGTGGCTTCTTGCTGCATTGGTATGCTCGGTGGCCCACTTCTTTGCAGTAGAAGCATTTTCGCTCGTTCATGAGTTTCTTCTTTTCTGCATCTGTTAGTGGTCCTCCCAGGCGATTGGTATCAACCTCCATGGGGACGGGAGTGTTGTTTTGGTTGGGTTGGGCTGGTGCGGGGGTCGTCCTAGGGACGAAGCGGTGGCATGGTATGAAGCGTGGGGGATTGGGGTTTGGTCCCAACATGGCTGTCTTCCAGGCTGTTCTCTGGATCTCTTTTCGTGCTGCTTCCTTCCATCCTTCTATCGTCGTGGGGACCGTGTCTCTGTCGAGGATTTTGAGCGCTATTCCTCGGTGTAGTCCTTTGGTGAAGAGATCTAGTGTTCCTCGTTCATTTAGGGACCATCCGGACGCAAGGACATAGTGGTCGAAGCTGGCGATGTATCCATCAATGTCGTCTCCTTGCATGTGCAGCTCCGTAAGCTTTCTGTAGGCTTCCTGTTCCTTAGCAGTATCAGTGAACACCCTCTTGAAGCCGTCCTCAAACTCTGTCCACAGGACTTCGTCCATGCGTGCGATAGGGTTAATTTGTCTGGCGACTTTGTTATTGAGGGCCTTCATCTGAGCGTCGCCCCAATCATCGACCTTTGGTCCTCTGATGAGGGATATGGCGAGGGCAACACGGTTATAGGGGATGGTGACGTTCTCTGAGGTGCTGTGGAGGATTCGGTAGATATTGAACTCTCTGAGGAAGTTGTTGCTCTTGCTTCGGTCTCCCTCGAAGGTGGTAGGCTTATTCCCTGTTGCTCCATTGTCATTTCTTGGTGGGGCGACTGTGGCCATTACTGGGGCTACCGGGGGTACTGGTGGTTGCGGTTGTTGTAGGATAGGTGGTGGTGCGGTTGGTTGAGTTGCTGCGTGAGCGATTTGCAGGAGCTGGGGCATTTCTTGGGTTTCTGGAAGGAGTGGGTGTGCTCCTTGTAGCGTAGCAACGTTTTGGAGCCCAGTGCTAATGAATTCTTTGAGCGGTGAGATGGTCTGGGGGACTGGTGTAGGTTCTTCCCCTTCACTGGCACTGTGGAAGTTTAAGGAGGCGCGATCTGGGCTCGCTGGGTCTATAGCAATGGGCCCTGGCGATTCTGGTCTGAGCGAGCTATGTCCTAGTCCTGTTTCGTTGGCGTGTTTGAATTCTAGAACCTCGCTTGCACATGTCCAATATCTTCCTTGATCGTAGGTTATTAGATACCAGTCGTCGTTGAGGTACTCGATAGGCCTTTCTCTGATGCCTAGCGGGGTAAAAAGGTGAATGTGGTAGCACCAGTGATCATTTGCATCGTTCCTTCTCCAGTAGGCTTCTCCTTTAATATAGTCTGGAAGGTCGTCCTGTCTTCTGATAGGTACTCTTGTTCTGGCGTTTGGCGAGAGTGCAAGCCTGATTTCTTCCAGGGTTGCTTACAAGGGGAGAGGGAAGCCTGCTGTTTCAAAGAAGGCGGTACAGATAAAGTTTAGTTCTTGTGCGAAGTTTTCTAGTTCGCGAATGAGCTGGTCTAGGAGGCGATGGTGGTGGTTGGGTCCTCTGTCGCAGAGGAGGTAGCAGTCGTGACTGTGGCGGAGTGCGTCACCTCTGGCTTGGTCTAGCAGGTGTCGTGTGAATTCTATGGCGTCGCAGAGGGCGTCTGGCGTGATTTCCCTGACTCCGATCAGTCTGTGTTGTCTAGCAGCCTCCAGGGTGTTAATGAAAGTTCAAGGATTGTGAGGGCAGCTTCTAGCAAGTTAAATTCTCCTTGCCACTCTTGGTCGATGTGGCAGAAGACATCTCTTTCGATGAGGAGGGCAAGGTGTATTTCTGTAGCTCCTCCTAGGCAAGTGTGGTGGCAGACGGCGTTGTGATTATAGATGGCAACGTCTAGGGAGGATCTCCAACGTTCTATGTGGAGGCGGCGTCTGGCAAGCTCTTGGAGGCGTTTGGCGAAGGCAGCGTCTTCCAGGATGGTTGCAGTAGAAGGAAGCTTGACTTATGTTACGGCTCGAGGGGCCGTGAGCACGACTTGTGCAACTAGGCGTATAACTAGAGTGAACACGTGCGAGTGCGGCGAGCACGTGGTCCTAAGCGAGATACTTCCAGTGATCTCGATGATGTGAGAGCGAAGCAGACTCTTCAGAGTAGAACAGCTGAGTCACGGGTGCTTGTGACACTATGTTCAAAGCTAAGTCGTTGCAGCCGACTTAGAGGGGCGTGAGAGCGAAGCAAGATAGTGCTGAGCAAGCACTAAGGCAGAGCAGTGCAGAGAGGGGCGGTGGGAGCGTCTTAGAGTGGTGAGCTCAAGAGTCGAAGCAAGGTCGGGTCTCGAATTGGAAACTAAGTCAAGCTTAAGGCTTGACTGGCGCAAAGGGGGCTCCTTATATAGGGAGCTACAGGATAACACGTGCTAACTACTACCTGAGTCATAACGAGGGTAGTGAGTCAGTCCAAGATCCGGAGCTAAGTATAGTAGTGGAGCGATGGCCACATCGCTCCACACGAGTCACGCATGCTCCACAGGCGTCATATCGTACAGTAAGCAAGTCGAGTCACGTACGAAGTAAGGGTAAGCATATGGACGTAAGCACGGGAGGGAAACGGTCTGCAGTCCGCAAGGGAGATTGTAACATCTGGGCTAGTGCGCGCGCGAAGTGTGATGTGAATCTGGGGTTGCGATCAGAGATGATTCGCCTGGGGAGTCCAAACCATGGGAGGATGTGGCGGAAGTACAATGCGGCCACTCCTTCCCCTGTGATTGTAGTCGAGCATGGAAGGAAACGCGCGGCTTTTGAGCAGCCTTGGTCTACAATGGTGAGGATTGCGTTGTGCCCCGCTGAGAGGGGGAGGTCTGTGATTAGGTCCATGGAAATGCTTTGGAACGGTCCTTCTTCTGCAGGGACATTGATTGGGAAGAGGGCTGCCTTTGTTTGCATGGTGCGTGCTTTGGTTTCTTGGCATTTGGTGCACCCCTGTATGTATTCTTTTGTGAATTGTTCAAGTTCCTTTCCCCCTTCATAATGTCTCCGCAGAAGTGCAAGTGTGTTTTTGACACCTGGGTGCCCTGCGAGGGGGTGGTTGTGGTATCTCTGGAGGATTTGCCTTCGTTCGTTCAACTCTTCGGGGAAGATAGCAAACTGTAGGGCTGCGATGCGTTCCGGTGGGAATAGGGTGATATTTTCATTGTCGTGCTCTCCTTTGTCCCCTGGGGGACGTGATAGGAAGTCTGCGGGGACGTGTTGCTTGCCTGGGACGTGCACCAGTTGATAGTCGTACTCCTGGAGTTCCAGTGACCATCTAGCCTGGCGGCGATTGAGGTTCTGCGGTCGTAGGAAGTACTGTAAGTTGCGATGATCTGTGCATATGATAACCTTGTGCATGCTTCCTGCTAGGTAGGCCCTCCATGTGCGTAGTGCATCCAGGACTGCGAAGGCTTCTCGATCTGCGACATCCCAGTTGCGTTGGGTGGCATTGAAGGTTTTAGAGTGGAATGCAATTGGGTGGAGGTGTCCCTGCTCATCCTTTTGTTGCAGGACTGCTCCTAAGGCGTGTTGCGATGCATCTGTGTCAACGTAGAATGGTTTGGTGAAATCTGGCTGCCTGAGGACCGGTGCTAAGGCTACCCGGTCTTTCAGTTCATCGAAGGCAGCTTGTCGCGTTGTCGTCCACTCCCATGGGACATCCTTGTGTGTGAGTTCATTCATGGGGCGTGCAATTTCACTAAACTTGGGGATCCAGTGTCGATAGAAGAGGCAGAATCCTATGAATGCACGGACGTCTCGGACATTCCTTGGAGTGGGCCATGTCAGGATTGCTTTGACTTTGATGGGGTCCATTCTGAGGCAGTCCTTCTCCAGTATGACGCCTAGGTATTCCACCATCGTAACCTCGAACAGGCATTTCTCTGGCCGTAAGTAGAGGTCATGCGTGAGGAGGATTTCCAGGACTTGGGTAGTGATATGGCGGTGCAGGGGATAGTCCAGAGGTGTGTGCACGAGGATGTCGTCCATGTATACTGTA
Organism: Russula sp. MG48; assembly: GCA_003313725.1. Lineage (NCBI taxonomy): Eukaryota > Fungi > Basidiomycota > Agaricomycetes > Russulales > Russulaceae > Russula > Russula sp. MG48. The sequence goes on along the minus strand of QLOS01000052.1, from coordinate 90,792 downwards.
ACGTAGCCACCGTCGATGAGTCCCTTGAAGATTTGGTTCATCATGGTCTGAAAGGTTGCTGGGGAGTTGGTGAGGCCAAAAAACATGACCATTGGTTCAAACAGTCCTAGGTTCGTCTTGAAGGCTGCCTTCCACTGGTCTCCTTCACGTATGCGGATGTTGTTATAGCCCCACCTGATGTCCATCTTCATGAATAGTGCGTGTCCCCTCACGCGGTCGATCAATTCTGGGATTAGTGGTAGTGGGTAACGATTGCGGATAGTAACAGCATTCAATTTTCAATAGTCGATGACCAGGCGTAGGTCCCCATTCTTTTTCTTGACATAGAAGACTGGGAAGCTATACCTGGAGTCTGAGGGGTGGATTAAGCCAAGGCCCTTGTTTTCTTTGACAAATTCTCGTTGCGCGGCCTGTTCCCTGGGGTTGAGTGGGTAGATCTTACAGTCCATGGTGTCCGGGGCATTGGGTTTGAGGTCAATGGCGTGATCCCAGGGTCGTGGTCCAGGGAAGCATTGCGCTGTTTGCTCGCTGAAGACCTTACTGAAGCGGTGGTAGTGCGCTGGTACTATCTGGTCCCATGTCCTCTTTTCCTTTGATTGTGCTTCTTCAGCGATGCGTTGGGAGACCGTAGCTTTGCAGAGGCGCATAATGAGCTCGTCTCCTGGTTCTAAGAGGGGTTGGCATGATGGGAGGTCCACCTGTAGTCCTGCAACTCGTACTGGTGGTGTAGGCTGGAGTAGCGATGCTTCCGGTGTGCGAAGGGCGATACTTTGGTCAATGCTTCCCTTCGTCCAGTCGATGTGGGGGTTCACCACGGCGAGCCATGGGTAGCCCAATATGAGGTCGTCTCCCCCTAGCTCCGCAATGTAAAAGTGGTGGATGTGACTCTTTTTGCCAGTGATTACTTCCAGTTCAGTGAATCTGGTGAGTTCCCCGATGCTGTTCTTGCTCCCATCTGTGTTTCATAGTTTCCTGGGGCGTTTGAGAGGTAGTGTGGCGATTTTGTTCCTTCTAACGAATGTTGGGCTGACGAAGTTCTCTGTGGCCCCGCTATCAATGAAGACAGGGAGCTCGGCTGTGGCAGTCAAGGTGTGTAACTGAGCTGGGATACGCAACAATTTGATTCTTGGTAGATACACATCACGACAGAACATGGCCCGAATACTGGCCGACATATTCAGGCGTTTGGAAAACCCTGGCCCTCCCACATCTGGCCCATCTGACCATACTGTTCGTCACTAAGGGCGGCCATGGCCTTGAGGATTTCTTCTGGGCCCATCATCCCTTGTGGGACGGAGAGCGTGGGTGTAGTAGCGTCTCCTGGGTCTTCTTCTTCGTATTCCTGCGCTGCTTGTGCCTTGGCAGCCCATGGGCGGTCTCCCCTTGCCTTCCTTTGGGGGCACTGGCGTGCCATGTGGCCTTGCTTTTTGCACTGGTAGCAGCGTCCTTCCTTTTGGAGGCGGGCCTTCTCTGAGTCGCTGAGCATGGCCCTGAGGCGATCTACTTCCATTGGGACTGGCCCCATTTGACTTGGGCGGAGTGGCTGCTGGTGGAGTTGTTGCTGCTGGGGGCGAGGACCCCGTGTAGGAAAAGGAAAGAAGGGGTGAGGGGTCCGCTGGGCTCCTGCGAAGGGGTTCTGCTGCTTTTGCTGAGCTAGGATACCTTGTTCAATCTGCCAGTGGACGTGATTGGTGCACGCTGCATGCTTCCATTCTTCCCAGGTCATAGGGACGGGTCTTTCCTTGAGGCAGGCCTTGAGGAGTCTGGGGTTAAGGCCCTTCCAGAAGTACCACATGACAGTGACATTGTTAGGTTCGAGGTTCCCCCTTTCAGCAAGTTCTTCGAACCTAACGATGTAGCTGTCAATGCCTTCTCCTGGCTGCATTTTGATCGCCATCAGCTCTTGCTGCGCCCTCTGGGGGGCAGAGATGTCAGAGTAATCGAGGAGGAATCTGGTTCTGAAGGAATCCCAGGGGTGGTGGTCTTGTATGATGCCTCTGGAGACCTGTTGCAACCATTTCATGCATTGGTGTGCCCATCCATCCACATTCAGCCCCCTGATGAGGGTAAGAGCATGCGCGACACGGTTGTCTTCTTGTGCGACGGCTGCGGCATTTCTGTTCAAGAAATGGTAGTTCTCGAGGTCCAGCATCCAGTGTCGAGCATGCTTGCGCCCTTCCTCACCTCCTCTAAAGGGTTCTGGAGGTTGGCCAACTAGCTTTGCATCTGCGCCTTGTGGCCCCGGGGCGTCCAGGTCAAATCCTGGGAATCCAGGCGGCTCTCCTCCTGGTGGCCCTGCTCCGAGTGGTCCTCCCCCAGGGTAACCTCCGCCTCCTCCTGGTGGTCCCCCGCCTCCTCCTGGCGGTCCCCCGCCTCCTCCTGGCGGTCCTCCACCTTCTCTGTCTCATGGTATGTCAGGGCGAGGTTCTGCTGGGGCGAGTGGGTTGACTCTGGCAATGTCTGCATAGGACTGGCCTGCCGCGAGAGCGTAGCATGCTGGAGCAATGGTCTGGGTGCTCATGACTTGTATTGGTTCTGGGTCTTCTTCAATTGGGCTTGGATCCCTAACTTCTTGGCGTGCTGCGTCTTCTACTGCTGTTCTTATATCAGTAGTGAAGGCAGTAGTGTCATCCTCTGGGTCTTGTGGTTCCCCTAGTAGTGGGAAGCGTGTCTTGGCGGTCGCATAAGTGAAGTGTTTGTTAGTCTTGTTGTTGTATGCAACTTCGTACCAGGCACCTGCTATGTGGTGTATTGGGTATGCTGCGATCTTAGACCGTCCTGGGAGGATGGCAAGGAAGTAATGCCCTGTCCACAGGATTGTTCCTTCAAAGTGTGATGATGACTCGTATCCTTCCTGGAGGAAGAGGACTTGCTGGTCTTCCTTCCTATCGTCTTCCACACAAAGTGTGACTGTGAACAGCCTAAACTTGTGGTCTACTGGCGACTCCACGACGGTGCTTGGGCCAGGGGCCTCTGGCTGACTGGGTAAGTCTGTTCTAATGTCACACCCACCGAGTGAGCGTACCTCCACAGGCGAAGGAGGGGGCGTAGGCGATGCTGGTGACTGCAGCCTTGTGGGTAAGAGGTCTGTATACCTCTCACATGCAGGCGTACTCTTGTGACGTCTGATAGAGAGCTTTCCCTTGCCTTTGAGCATACACTGAGGCTCTGCGAGGGGACGTGTGAAGTCTGGCAATTGACCAGAGGAGTTGTGGTTCACAAGGGAAGGAAGGGAACCGTGCACAAGCTGAGATTACAAGAGAACAGACTTAAGGTCTGTCCTAGGCGAACTGGGCGATATAAGTACATGGAGACGTGACTCATAGGGAGTCAGAACGAGTCATGGTGCCCCTAGGACACCGCTACTAGTACACAGTCATCTGGAGTCATCGTACAGTATGAGTCGATAGGTGCCAAGGCAGTGCATGCGCAGAGGCGTGCATATGTAGCACTAGTGGATGCGCATCAGACCCGACGGCCCATCAGGCCATGTGGTAAGTGTACAGAGCAAGATAAGGAGGCACAGGCAGAGTCATGGGCCGTAGGGGCCTGGCAGTCCATAGGCGAAGCGCAGAGAGTAGTAGGCAGTAAAGATGAAAAGAAATGAAGCGTACAGTGTAGCAGGAGCGTAACACTCTGTCCCAGATGGGGTAGTTGCATTCAGTCGCAGTGAATATCTTGGAGTTGTATCCTACTGGTCTGCGGTGCCCCTGGGGGTCATACTGGTACAGGATGGCTCCTGTGGCGTTCTGGGAGGCGTCCACTTCGAGTTTGTATGGTCGTGCTGGGCTGGGCTGCCAGAGGACGGGGTCGCTGGTAACGATGTGGATGAGTTTATCCACGGCAGCCGAACATTCGTCTGTCCAGACGAAGGGGGTCCCTTTCTTTAGCAGATTGGTGAGTGGGCGGGCAATTTCTGCGAAGCCCAGGATGAAAGGGTGCTGGTATCCTAGCACTCCTAGAGTGGATCGCAGTTGTTTAACGCTGGTGAGGGTGCAGGGCCACTCTTTGATTCCCTTTAGTTTGCTGGATTCGATGCGTAGCGATTCCCCATTGATCACGAGCCCCAAGTATTCGACCCTTTGTTGTTCGAAGAGGCATTTCTGCGGTTTGAGGAAGAATGACCCTTCTTCCAGAACATCTAGGAGTTCATGGATGATTCGTCGGTGTAGGGTGTGGTCCAGGGGTGTGGTGATGAGGATGTCGTCCATGTAGACGAAAATCATCCTGGGGTACTTGAGCTTTAGTGGGTGGAGTAGTCTGTCCATGACTCGCTGGAAGGTGCTTGGGGCATTACATTGCCCAAAGAGCATGACACGGGGCTTGAAGAGTCCTTGTGGCATCTTGAAGGCTGCCTTCCATTGGTCTCCTTCCTTGATGCACACATTGTGGTATCCCCAGTGGATATCGAACTTTGTGAAGAGGGCACATCCTTCTAGATCTCTGGTGAGGATATTGATGTCAGGCAGGGGGTACACATCCTGGATTGTCCAGCTATTTAGCATGCGGTAGTCCTGGACCGGGCGCAGGGATCCATCCTTCTTTTTGATGAAGAAGGATGGTGCGGCGTATGGGGATTTTGATAGCTGGATGTACTCCTTGTCGAGTTGTTCTTTAATCCAGGCATCGGCGGCGATCAGTTCCTTGGGGTTGAGGGGGTAGACTTTACAGTCTAGCATTGCTGGAGTGTCTGGTTTGAGGTTGATCGCGTGATCATCTTCTCGGCTTGGGGGGAAGCGTTGTGCCTCTTCCTCTGAGAAGACTCTCCAATGTCGTGCGTATTCTTCCGGGACATCTGCAGCTGTGGGAGCCTTTTGTTCTTGATGTGCTTTTATCGCCCATTCTTGGGCGATGTTAGTCCGGTTGATCTGGAGGATGAGGCTGTCTCCTTCCTCCCACCCCATAGCGTCTAGTGCGTGTCCTAACATCTGGGCATAGCGTAATAGGGTCTTGGGTTGTTCCGGGGCCTTCCTTCCCGTTGTTGTCAGCGAAATTGGTCCTCCCTGGATGGCACGAGTCGTCCAGTTAATGGTGGGGTTAAATGCGTGCAACCAGGGGAAGCCTAGGATGGTTCTGTCTCGTCCCAGATTGGCCCAATAGAAGCGTTGGACGTGCTCTTTGCTTCCTTGCTTAATAAGGAGGTCACAGTAGGTGGTTATTCTTCTGCTACGATTTTCTGATCCATCCACGTTGTACAAGAGGCGTGGTTGGGGGAGAAGGTGTGGGGTGAGGCGAAGTCGTTTAGTGGTCTTCTGGTCGATGAAATTGTCTGTGGCGCCACTGTCTACTAGCACCTTTTCCACAGCCTTCCCATGTATGTTTGAAAAAGTAAAATTGGCATTGACACTATTTCGGTTCGAAACATACATGGTACAAATTCGCGAAGCTTGATCCCAGGCTGATAGATCAAGCTGCTTTAAAAATCCAAATCCTCCTCTATGATCTGGTCAAACATGGCAGTGCGCTCCGTGGCATTCATGGAACGTAGCTGGGAGATGAGGTCCGATTGTGACGTCTGACTGGCGCTGTCTTCTGGCACGATACTGGAGGCGGCTTCTGTTTCTGTTACCCTTGCTTTGGGTGGTGGTGGCCCCTGCCGCCTTGGCTTCTTGGTGCATTGGTACGCTCGGTGGCCCACTTCTTTGCAGTAGAAACACTTCTGTTTGTCCATGAGCTTCTTCTTTTCTGCATCAGTTAGTGGTCCTCCTAAGCGATTGGCATCAACTTCCATGGGGACAGGGACGTTATTGTGGTTAGGTCGGACTGGTGTGGGGGCGGTTCTGGGGACGAAGTGGGGGCGTGGTGTGAAGCGTGGTGGGTTGGGGTTTGGTCCCAACATTGCCATTTTCCAGGCCATCCTCTGGATTTCTTTGCGCGCTGCTTCCCTCCAACCTTCTATTGTTGTGGGGACCGTGTCTCTATCGAGGATTTTGAGTGCTATCCCTTGGTGCAGTCCTTTGGTAAAGAGGTCTAGCATCCCTCGTTCGTTTGGGGACCATCCTGATGCAAGGACATAGTGGTCGAAGCTGGCAATGTACCTGTCGATGTCGTCCCCTTGCATGCACAGTTCCGTGAGCTTTCTATAGGCCTCTTGTTCTTTGGCGGTGTCAGTGAACGCTCTTTTGAAGCTGTCCTCGAATTCTGTCCATAGGACCTCGTCTGTGCGTGCGATGGGGTTTATTTGCCTGGCGACCTTGTTATTGAGGGCTTTCATCTGGGCATCACCCCAATCGTCGACCTTTGGTCCTCTGATGAGGGAGATGGTGAGGGCTACGCGGTTATAGGGGATGGTGACATTCTCCAAGGTACTGTGGAGGATCCTGTAGATATTGAACTCCCTGAGGAAGTTGTCGCTTTTGCTTCAATCACCTTCGAAGGTAGTGGGCTTGTTTCCTGTTGCTCCATTGTCATTTCTTGGTGGGGCAACTGCAGCCATAACTGGGGCTGCTGGTGGTTGCGGTTGTTGGAGGATAGGTGGTGGTGCGGTTGGCTGTGCTGCTGCGTGGGCGATTTGCAGAAGCTGGGGTGTTTCTTGTGTTTCTGGGAGGAGTGGGTGCACTCCTTGTAGCGTGGCTACGTTTTGGAGCCCTGTGCTAATGAATTCCTCGAGCGGCGAAATAGTCTGAGGGACTGGTGTAGGCTCTTCTCCTTCGCTGGCACTGTGGAAGGCCGAGGAGGCGCGGTCTGGGCTGGCTGGGTCTACAGCAATGGGTCCTGGCGATTCTGGTCTGAGTGAGCTGTGTCCCAGTCCAGTTTCGTTGATGTGTTCGACTTCAAAGACCTCGTTCACGCGCGTCCAGTACCCTCCTTGGTCGTAGCTTATAAGGTACCAATCGTCGTTGAGGTATTCGATGGGTCTTTCTATGATGCCTAGCAGGGTGAAAAGGCGGACGTGGTAGCACCAGTAATCGTTTGTGTCATTCCTTCTCCAGTAGGCTTCTCCTTTGATATAGTCTGGAAGGTTGTCTTCTCTTCTGACAGGTACTCTTGTTCTAACGTTCGGCAAGAGCGCGAGTCTGATTTCTTCCAGGGTTGCTTACGAGGGGAAAGGGAAGCCTGCTGCCTCGAAGAAGGCGGTACAAATGAAGTTTAGCTCCTGTGCGAAGCCTTCCAGTTCACAGATGAGTTGGTCTAGGAGGCGGTGGTGGAGGTTGGGTCCTCTGTCGCAGAGGAGGTAACAGTCGTGACTGTGGCGGAGTGCGTCACCTCTGGCTTGGTCTAGCAGGTGTTGCGTAAATTCTATGGCATCGCAGAGGGTGTCCGGCGTGATTTCTCTTACTCCAATCAATCCGTGTCATCTGGCAGACTCCAGGGTGTTAGCGAGAGTTCAAGGATTGTGAGGGCAGCTTCTAGCAGGTTAAATTCTCCTTGCCACTCTTGGTCGATGTGGCAGAAGACGTCTCTTTCAATAAGGAGGGAGAGGTGTAGTTCTGTAGCTCCTCCTAGGCAGGTATGGTGGCAAACGGCATTGTGGTTATAGATGGCGATGTCTAACTGGGATCTCCAACGTTCTATGTGGAGGTGGCGTCTGGCAAGTTCCTGAAGGCATTTGGCAAAGGCGGCGTCGTCCAGGGCAGTTCCTGTAGACAAGGGAGGAGGAAGCTTGACTTATGTTACAGCTCGAGGGGCCGTGGGCACGACTTGTGCAACGAGGCGTGTGGCAAGAGTGAGCACGTGTGAGGGCAACGAGCACGTGGTCCTGAGCAAGACACTTTCAGTGGTCTCGGTGATGTAAGAGTAAAACAGACTCTTTGGAATAGAACAGCTAAGTCACGGGTGCTTGTGACTCTTGACGTTCAAAGCTAAGTCGTTGCAGCCGACTTAGAGGGGCGTGAGAGCGAAGCAAGGCAGTGCTGGGCAAGTACTGAGGTAAGGCAGGGACAGAGGGGCAGTGGGAGCATCTTAGAGCAGTGAGCTCAAGAGTCGAAGCAAGGTCAGGTCTTGATTAAGAAACTAAGTCAAGCTTAGGGCTTGACTGGTGCAAAGGGGGCTCCTTATATAGGGAGCTACATGAGCACGTGCTAACTACTACCTGAGTCATAACGGGGGCAGTAAGTCAGTCCAAGGTCTGGAGCTAAGTATAGTAGTGGAGCGATGGCCACATCGCTCCACATGAGTCACGCACGCTCCACAGGCGTCATATCGTACAGTAAGCAAGCATGAGTCAGGTTGAGTCACATACGGAGTAAGGGTAAGTCTGCAGGCATAAGCACACGGAGAAACAGTCTGCAGTCTGCAAGGGAGATCGTAACACATCATCGTCGAACCTCTTGTATCAGCTGCCGCTCTGGGGACCACCAGAGGCATCAACCCAGCCTTCACGGCAGGAAGGACGCCGGTATTCCCTGGAGTGTCCATCCGCACGACTTTCATGAATCCTATCAACCCAGCCTTCGTCCCCCCTTGCCCATGGAGCACAGGAGCACATGCACACGGTGTAGCCACCGCCGCAGCAACCATGACCGCACCTGCCACTGCCGCTGCCACAACGACAGGAAGTGCTGGTGGAGGGAACGGAGGAGGCATGCAAGGGAACCCTCCAACCATATTTGAAGGGGACCAATCCAAAAGCAACCAATTTCTGCGTGAATTCCAGATCTGGAAAATGTCAAACAGGGAAAATAGCTCCATGAAAACCTCCCTCGATCGTGTGGGCCTAGCCTTGAGCTTGATACGCAGCCTGCATGTCAATGACTGGGTAGAAAGGATGCTAGATGACCTTGACACCGCGCAGAGAGGGCTGCATGCCATACCTGCCACGGAGGAGGCACTGTGGACCATGTTTGAAACGGGCTTCAAATCAGCATTTACCGACACTACAAAGAAGGCAAATGCCCACCAAAAGTTACTTCAGTGCAAAATGATAGGGGATGACTTAGACACTTACATCGCCACCTTTGACCACTGGCACATGCTCACAGGATGGGGTGCTGACGACGTAGGCATGATTACCCAATTCTGCCGTGGCCTGAAAGACCCCCTGCACCACACTGTGCTGGAGAAGATGGACTGTTACGCTCCCACTTCACTGTACACTTTATTTCTTTTCATTTTTACCGCCTACTGCTCTCTGCGCTTCGCCTATGAACTGCCAGGCCCCTATGGCCTGTGACTCCACCTGTGCCTTCCTGTCTCGCTCTGTACGCTTACCACATGGCCTGACAGGCCGTCGGGTCCAATGCGCATCCACTAGTGCTACATTTGCACGCCTCTGCGCATGCGCTGCCCCAGTACTTCCTGACTCATACCATACGATGACTCCAGATGACTGTGTACTAGTAGCGGTGTCCTAGGGGCACCATGACTCATTCGGACTCCCTATGAGTCACGCCTGCATGTACTTATATCACCCAGTTCGCCTAGGACAGACCTTAAGTCTGTTCTCTTGTAATCTCAGCTCGTGAACGGTCTCCTTCCTTCACTTGTGAACCATGGTTCCTCTGGTCAATTGCCAGACTTTGCTCGCCCCTTGTAGAGCTCCAGTGTATGCTCAAAGGCAAGGGAAAGCTCTCTCTTAGACGTCACAGGAGTACACCTGCACGCGACAGGTATACTGTTACACCCCCGCTTTGCTGTACACTTCATACGCTTCATTTTTCTTTCATTTTTACTGCCTACTGCCCCCTGCGCTTCGCTTATGGACTGCCGGGGCCCTACGGCCCGTGACTCCACCTATGCCTTCCTATTTCGCTCTGTACACCTACCACACGGCCTGACGGGCCGTCGACCCCGACGCGCATCCACTAGTGCTACATCTGTATGCCTCTGTGCATGCGCTGCCTTGGCACCTACTGACTCATACAATACAATGACTCCGGATGACTGTGTACTAGTAGCGGTGTCCTAGGGGCACCATGACTCGTTCTGACTCCCTATGAGTCATGCCTTCATGTACTTATATCGCACAGTTCACCTAGGACAGACCTTAAGTCTGTTCTCTTGTAATCTCAGCCTGTGAATGGTTCCCTTCCTTCCCTTGTGAACCACAACTCCTCTGGTCAATTGCCAGACTTCATGTGTCCCCTTGCAGAGCCTTAGTGTATGCTCAAAGGCAAGGGAAAGCTCTCCATCAGACGTCACAAGAGTATGCCTGCACGTGAGAGGTATACAGACCTCTTACCCACAAGGCTGCAGTCACCAGCATCGCCTACACCCCCTCCTTCGCCCATGGAGGTACACTCACTCAGTGGGCGTGACATTAGAACAGACTTACCCAGCCAGCCAGAGGCCCCTGGCCCAAGCACCGTCGTGGATTCACCAGTAGACCACAAGTTCAGGCTGTTCACAGTCACACTCTGTGTGGAAGACGATAGGAAGGAAGACCAGTGAGTCCTCTTCCTCCAGGAGGGATATGAGTCATCACAACACTTTGAAGGAACAATCCCGTGGACAGGGCACTACTTCCTCGCCATCCTCCCAGGACGGTCCAAGATTGCAGCATACCCAATACACCACGTAGCAGGTGCCTGGTACGAAGTTGCATACGACAACAAGACTAACAAACATTTCGCTTACGCGACTGCCAAAACACGCTTCCCACTGCTAGGGGAGCCACTAGACCCACAAGACCCAGAGGACGACACTACTGCCTTCACTACTGCTGTAGGAGGAGCACTAGAAGGCGCAGCACGCCAAGAAGTCAGGGATCCAAGCCCAATTGAAGAAGACCCAGAACCAATAAAAATCATGAGCACCCAGACCATCGCTCCAGCACATTACGCCCTCGTGGCGGGCCAGTCCTATGCAGACATCGCCAGACTCAACCCATTCGCCCCAGCAGAACCTCGCCCTGATGTACCACGAGACAGAGAAGGTGGAGGACCACCAGGAGGAGGTGGGGGACCGCCAGGAGGAGGCGGGGGACTGCCAGGAGGAGGCGGGGGTTACCCTGGGGGAGGACCACTCAGAGCAGGGCCACCAGGAGGAGAGCCGCCTGGATTCCCAGGATTTGACCTGGACGCCCCAGGGCCACAAGGTGCGGACGCAAAACTAGTAGGCCAACCCCCAGAACCCTTTAGAGGAGGCGAGGAAGGGCACAAGCATGCCCGACACTGGATGCTGGACCTCGAGAACTACCATTTCTTGAACAGAAATGCTGTGGCCGTCGCACAAGAAGATAACCGCGTCGCACACACCCTCACCCTCATCAGGGGGCCAAACGTGGATGGATGGGCACACCAATGCATGAAATGGTTGCAACAGGTCTCCAGAGGCATCATACAAGACCACCACCCCTGGGATTCCTTCAGAACTAGATTCCTCCTCAACTACTCTGACATCTCTGCCCCCCAGAGGGCGCAGCAAGAGCTGATGGCAATCAAGATGCAGCCAGGAGAAGGCGTTGATAGCTACATCGTTAGGTTCGAAGAACTCACTGAAAGGGGGAACCTTGAACCTAACAATGTCGCTGTCGTGTGGTACTTCTGGAAGGGCCTTAACCCCAGACTCCTCAAGGCCTGCCTCAAGGAAAGACCTGTTCCTATGACCTGGGAAGAGTGGAAGCATGCAGCGTGCACCAATCATGTCCACTGGCAGATCGAACAAGGCATTCTAGCTCAGCAAAAGCAGCAGAACCCCTTCGCAGGAGCCCAGTGGACCCCTCGCCCCTTTTTCCCTTTTCCTACACAAGGTCCTCGCCCCCAGCAGCAGCAACGCCACCAGCAGCTGCTCCGCCCAAGTCAAATGGGACCAGTCCTGATGGAAGTAGACCGCCTCAGGGCCATGCTCAGCAACTCAGAGAAGGCCCACCTCCAGAGGGAAGGACACTGCTACCAGTGCAAGAAGCAAGGCCACATGGCACACCAATGCCCCCAAAGGAAGGTGAAAGGAGACCACCCACGGGCCGCCAAAGCACAAGTAGCGCAGGGAGACGAAGAAGAGGACCCAGGAGACTCTACGCTCTCTGTCCCTCAGGGGATGATGGGCCCAGAAGAAATTCTCAAGGCTATGGCCGCCCTTAGTGACGAACAGTATGGTCAGATGGGCCAGATGTGGGAGGGCCAGGGTTTTCCAAACGCCTGAATATGTCGGCCAGTATTTGGGCAATGTTCTGTCGTGATGTGTATCTACCAAGAATCAAAGCATTGCGTATCCCAGCTCAGTTACACACCTTGACTGTCACGGCCGAGCTCCCTGTCTTCATTGACAGCGGGGCCACAGAAAATTTTGTCAGCCCAACATTTGTTAGAAGGAACAAAATTACCACATTACCTCTCAAACGCCCCAGGAAGCTACGGAACGCAGATGGAAGCAAGAACAGCATCGGGGAACTCACCAGATTCACTGAACTAGAAGTAATCACTGGCAAAAAGAGCCACATCCACTGCTTTTACATTGTGGAGCTAGGGGGAGACGACCTCATATTGGGCTACCCATGGCTCACCGCAGTAAACCCCCACATCGACTGGATGAAGGGAAGCATTGGCCAAAGTATCGCCCTTCGCACCCCGGAAGCATCGCTACTCCAGCCTACACCACCAGTACGAATCGCAGGACTACAGGTGGACCTCCCATCATGCCAGCCCCTCTTAGAACCAGGAGACGAGCTCATTATGCGCCTCTGCAAAGCTACGGTCTCCCAACGCATCACTGAAGAAGCACAATCAAAGGAAAAGAGGACGTGGGACCAGATAGTACCAGTTCACTACCACCGCTTCAGTAAGGTCTTCAGCAAGCAAGCAGCGCAACGCTTCCCGGGATCACGACCCTGGGACCACACCATTGACCTCAAACCCGATGCCCCGGACACCATGGACTGCAAGATCTACCCACTCAACCCCAGGGAACAGGCCGCACAACGAGAATTTGTCAAAGAAAATGAGGGCCTTGGCTTAATCCGCCCCTCGGACTCCAGGTATGGCTTCCCAGTCTTCTACATCAAGAAGAAGAATGGGGACCTACGCCTGGTCATCGACTATCAAAAATTAAACGCTGTTACTATCCACAATCGTTACCCACTACCACTAATCCCAGAACTGATCAACTGCGTGAGGGGACATGCACTATTCACGAAGATGGACATCAGGTGGGGCTATAACAACATCCACATATGCGAAGGAGACCAGTGGAAGGCAGCCTTCAAGATGAATCTAGGACTGTTTGAACCAATGGTCATGTTTTTCAGCCTCACCAACTCCCCAGCAACCTTTCAGACCATGATGAACCAAATCTTCAAGGGACTCATCGACGGTGGCTACGTTACAGTATACATGGACGACATCCTCATGCACACGCCTCTGGACTACCCCCTGCACTGCCGTATCACTACCCAAGTCCTGGAAATCCTCCTCACGCACAACCTCTACTTACGACCAGAGAAATGCCTGTTCGAGGTTACAACGGTGGAATACCTGGGCGTCATACTGGAGAAGGACCGCCTCAGAATGGACCCCATCAAAGTCAAAGCAATCCTGACATGGCCCACTCCAAGGAATGTCCGAGACGTCCACACGTTCATAGGATTCTGCCTCTTCTATCGACGCTGGATCCCCAAGTTCAGTGAAATTGCACACCCCATGAATGAACTCACACACAAGGATGTCCCATGGGAGTGGACGACAATGCGACAAGCCGCCTTTGATGAACTGAAAGACCGGGTAGCTTCAGCACTGGTCCTCAGGCAGCCAGACTTCACCAAACCATTCTACGTTGACACAGACGCATCACAACACGCCCTAGGAGCAGTTCTGCAACAAAAGGATGAGCAGGGGCACCTCCACCCAATTGCATTCCACTCTAAAACCTTCAATGCCACCCAACGCAATTGGGATGTTGCAGACTGAGAAGCCTTTGCAGTCCTGGATGCACTACGCACATGGAGGGCCTACCTAGCAGGAAGCATGCACAAGGTTATCATATGCATGGATCATCGCAACTTACAGTACTTCCTATGACCACAGAACCTCAATCGCCGCCAGGCTAGGTGGTCGCTGGAACTCCAGGAGTACGACTATCAACTGGTGCATGTCCCAGGCAAGCAACATGTCCCTGCAGACTTCCTATCACATCCCCCAGGGGACAAAGGAGAACACGACAATGAAAATATCACCCTATTCCCACCAGAACGCATCGCAGCCCTACAGTTTGCTATCTTCCCCGAAGAGTTGAATGAATGGAGGCAAATCCTCCAGAGATACCATGACCACCCCCTCGCAGGGCACCCAGGTGTCAAAAACACACTTGCACTTCTGCGGAGACATTATGAAGGGGGAAAGGAACTTGAACAATTCACAAAAGAATACATACAGGGGTGCGCCAAATGCCAAGAAACCAAAGCACGCACCACGCAAGCAAAGGCAGCCCTCTTCCCAATCGATGTCCCTGCAGAAGAAGGACCGTTCCAAAGCATTTCCATGGACCTAATCACAGACCTCCCCCTCTCAGCGGGGCACAACGCAATCCTCACCATTGTAGACCAAGGCTGCTCAAAAGCTGCGCGCTTCCTTCCATGCTCGACCACAATCACAGGGGAAGGAGTGGCCGCATTGTACTTCCACCACATCCTCCCATGGTTCGGGCTCCCCAGGCGAATCATCTCTGATCGTGACCCCAGATTCACATCACACTTCACACATGCACTGGCCCAGATGTTACGGCTCGAGGGGCCATAGGCACGACTTGTGCAACTAGGCGTGTGACGAGAGCGAACACGTGCGAGGGCAACGAGCACATGGTCCTGAGCGAGACACTTTCAGTGGTCTCGGCAACGTAAGAGTAAAGCAGACTCTTCGGAGTAGAACGGCTAAGTCACGGGCGCTTGTGACTTCAAGGTTCAAAGCTAAGTCGTTACAGCCGACTTAGAAGGGCGTGAGAGATGAAGAAGGGTAGCAGTGCTGGGCGAGCACTAAGACGGACGATGGAAGCAAGGTCAGGTCTCGATTAGGAAACTAAGTCAAGCTTAAGGCTTGACTGGCGTAAAGGGGGCTCCTTATATAGGGAGCTACAAGGAGGCACGTGCTAACTACTACCTGAGTCATAACGAGGGTAGTGAGTCAGTCCAAGATCCGAAGTGGAGTATAGTAGTGGAGCGATGACTGCATCGCTCCACATGAGTCACGCTCGCTCCACAGACGTCATCGTACAGTAAGCAACTACAAGTCATCGTACAGTAAGCAGCTACGAGTCATTTACGGAGTAGGGGTAAGCATATGGATGTAAGAGAAAGAAAGGAACGGTCCGCAGTCCGCTAGGGAGATCGTAACAGTATGCCCTCCCCTAAGGAACAGCTGCCACACTGTCAGTCAGAAGTGGCGGGCTCACTGGACAGGGCACGGCCGGCATCGTTGGCATCCGGAGAGGACTTGGGTGGGCAGGGGCGCTTGCGGCGCAGCATGTGGACGACACGCTCACAGATGGGGAGGGGACACTCGTGCATAAAGTGAACGTGAGGCGGGATGTGGACAGGGAGCTGGGCGACCACGTCGGTTTGGTGAGTGGCTGGGCGACTTCGTAACCAATAGGACATGGAGGGGAGGATGGGGCGTGCGA
The DNA here is from genome assembly GCA_003313725.1 of Russula sp. MG48. Classification (NCBI taxonomy): domain Eukaryota; kingdom Fungi; phylum Basidiomycota; class Agaricomycetes; order Russulales; family Russulaceae; genus Russula; species Russula sp. MG48. The sequence continues at coordinate 75,306 of QLOS01000052.1, read as the reverse complement.
GGATTTGGTCCAGCTTGGGCCCGATACACGAATTGACTGCCACGTCGTGGAGGCGCACCTTGACGCAGCGTAGCTGGTCCCTGAGCCCATGGCGGCAGCGGACTAGGTCAGCGTCCCGGTCCAGCTGGAGGGCGGTGTAGTCGGCGCGACGCTGAGGTGTGCCCAGAAGGTGGTGGTACTCTTGTTCGATCTGGGAGTGTAGCTTGTGGACGATATGGCAGTAGCGGTGGACCTCCGCGGTAACGCTGGCATCGTTGAGGGCGTCGACAAGGTGGTCCACATGGTAGCGATACTGGTGGTTGCCCTCCAGCGCGGTCATGTCCCAGTCGTCTATGTCTGGGAGGTGAGCGTCAGGGCGGGGCTTAGCATAGAGGGGCTCAGCGTAGATGGGGGATGTCGTTGTCAGGCATCCCAGGACGAGGGGCTCGGCGAGGTGGGTGAAGTGGGCGTAGAAGGTGGCGGGGACTAGTCTGTTGTTGTGATTGGGGACAAGGATATTGTCCCGCTCACCTGCGTTGTCGACAAGTCGATTCCATCGCAAGAGATAACCATTGTAGCCGAGCGCGTTGCTCGACTGACCATGGCCTGGGCTTCCGCCACTGTTACTGTGGGCGCGTGGAGCTGCTGAGGCGGCGGCGACTCCTCCTTGATTGGCGGGGGTGGCAGCGACGTCTGCGTAGCTGCATCGGCTAGAATACGAGGGGGCAGGGACCTCTGTCGGCGGCAGAAAGTGGACAGCGCAGACAAGGTCATTGTCAGCAGATGGAAGTACGGAAAAGACGGTGGCTCCGACGGGCGGCGCAGCCCTGAAGCGGGGGTCGGCTGGCGCTGGCGAATGAAGTCCAGCCTGGGGGAGCGGAGCGGCAGGTACTGAGGGGTTGGCAGGCGCTGAGGGGAAGCTCGAGATGGGGGAGGCACTCCAGGTGGCGTGACTGTCGTCGATCTGGATGGGGGCATTGCAAACTCCGCAGATGTTGTCTGAGCTGAGTGGGTGGTCTGAGAGGTCTGGGGCTGAGTGGAGGCTGGGGACGGATGGGCTGCCACGAGTAGGAGAATCTCGTCCAGAAGCTGGTCTGCTTGCTCCATCATCGTCATCATCGTCGCTGGAGCTGCTGTCGCTGATGGTGAATATGTGGGCAGCGAAGGGTGTGGCTGGGCGGCACTGCGAGTGGTCATCTGTGGGCCCGGACTCCGTCGGGGACGGCGAGGCTGGGGCGGTGATGTTGACGACTTGGAGGGGAGCCTGTTGGTCTTTCGGCGAGCCATTGTTGGACATAAGTGTGGAATACGCAGGTGGGGGTGAGCTGGGACTGGTGGAGGTGAGAGAGGGAGATGGGGCTTTGATGGCGAGCAGGGCATGTCTTATATAGGCTTTCCTTATCACGGCGGGGTTATCTCGGTGGAACTGTCGGACTAGGTTCATGGAGTGTTTCAAGTTCATCCAAGGTTCCCACGTGTCTTCTGCTGCAGAGTACCCTTTCCACCTGACTCGGTATTGCGGCTGCTTTGTTCTTCCAAAGCGTCGGTATTCTAAGACAGCCTCGACTTCGTACTCTGCTTCTCTGTCAATGACATCAGGAGGCGGTTCTGTGAAGTTTGGGCCCTGTTCGTTGGTTTCTATGTACGGGGTGAGGAGGCTGGCATGGAAGACGTCATGGACTCGGCGTAGCTTCCACTGTGGAGGGATGGCGAGCTGGTATACTACTGGGGAGAGGACTCTGGTGATGGCGAAGGGGCCATAGTGTCGTTGAGCTAGTTTCGTGCTTGGTTGGGTGATGTGGATGTTCTTCCCTTCAAGCCAGACCTTTTGTCCTTGGGCGAATGGCTTAAATCGTGCTCCTTTCTTGGAGCTGATAAGGGTCTGGGCGTTGGTGATGGCGGTTTGTGCTGATTGCCGGCCTTCTTGGATGTGGTCTAGGTGTTCTTGGAGTGTCGGCATTTTCTCGGATCTTTGTGGCTGATGGGCGCGTGGTACATGGCCCATGAGGAGCTGGAACAGCGCTTGCTTGGTGGTGCTACTGGGCCACGTGTTGTGGACGTATTGGGCGACTGGTAGGAGCGAGGCCCAGTTAGTCTGCTGGTGGTTAACGTAGATGCGGAGGTATTGTTCCAGCCATTGGTTGGTGCATTCGGACTGGCCATCTGTTTGGGGGTGGTAGGCCGTGCTGATGTTTTGTTCTATGCCGAGGGATTTACAGAGTTCTCGGGGGAAGTGCAAGGCGAAATGTGTTCCTCTGTTGCTGATGATCCTTCGGGGAATGCCGTAGTGAGGAAAAACATTTTTGGCATAGAGTGTAGCGATCTCTGGGGCCGTCATGGCTTCCTTGCAGGGGATGAAGATGGCCGCCTTTGAGCAGTCGTGGTCCGTCACTGTGAGGATAGAGTCGAATCTGTCTGATGGGGGTAGTTTGACGATGAGGTCGAGGGCGACTGTCTCGAATGGCAGGGCAGTTGGGTTAGTTGTGATTGGCATGAGGGGTGGCGTTGGCTTTGTGGTATTGGCCTTGGTGGCTTGACAGGTGGCACATCCTTTGACGTAGGCAAGGACTGTTTGTTTCATGTTGGGCCACCAGTAGTCTTTGGCAATGAGGAGGCACGTTTTTAGGATGCCCGGGTGTCCGGCTGTTGCTGAGTCATGATAGAGGGAAATTACTCCCCTCCTAAGGTCGTTGTCTGCCACGACAACCAGGCGATCGGCGTGCCACCACCCCCCTCCGGGGCGGTGTTCCAGAGGGTAGGTGGAGGCCCACATGGCGAGTGTGGATTGGTGGTCTTTCTGGGCTGCCAGGGTGCGATCCTCCAGGTCTACGGCGGTTGCGGCGTTAGTGAAGAGATGCGGGGGTAGCGCGACAATGTCGTCGTTGTCGCTTCCTGTGCTGTCAAAGTCTGGGCGGCGGGAGAGGGCATCAGCCTTGTTGGTTGCTCCCGGACGATGGATTATGGTGATGTTGTAATCCCCTAGTGTGAGGATGTATCGGGCAATCCTTCGATTGATTTTCTGGGGGGACCTGTAGTACTGGAGGTTCTTGTGGTCCGTGATAACGAGGACCTGGTGTTGCGCGCCCATGAGGAGGTGGCGCCAGTGTTCTAGCCCTTGGATAATGGCGAGGAACTCTCTGTCCCAGATGGGGTAGTTGCATTCCGTCGCAGTGAATGTTTTCAAGTCGTATCCTACCGGCCTGCGGCGCCCCTGGGGGTCGCACTGGTACAGGATGGCTCCTGTGGCGTTCTGGGAGGCGTCCACTTCGAGCTCGTATGGTTGTGACGGACTGGGTTGCCAGAGGACGGGATCACTGGTAACGATGTTGATGAGTTTGTCCACTGCGGCTGAGCATTCGTCCGTCCAAACGAAGGGGGTTCCTTTCTGTAACAGGCGAGTGAGGGGACGGGCGATTTTCGCGAAGCCTGGTATGAAGGGGCGCTGATACCCTAGTACTCCTAGCGTGGAGCGCAATTGTTTCACGCTGGTGAGGGTGTGGGGCCACTCTTTGATTCCCTTCAGTTTACTAGACTCGATGCGCAGTGATTCTCCATCGATTACGAGTCCCAGGTATTCGACCCTTCGTTGTTCGAAGAGGCATTTCTGTGGTTTGAGGAAGAACGATCCTTCTTCCAGGACATCTAGGAGTTCATGGACGATCTGTCGGTGTAGGGCGTGGTCCAGGGGTGTGGCGACGAGGATGTCGTCCATGTAAACGAAGATCATCCTGGGGTACTTGAGCTTCAACGGGCGGAGTAGTCTGTCCATGACTCATTGGAAGGTGCTTGGGGCATTGCATTGCCCAAAGAGCATGACACGGGGTTCGAAGAGTCCTTGTGGCATTTTGAAGGCCGCCTTCCACTGATCTCCTTCCTTAATACGTACATTGTGGTATCCCCAGCGGATGTCGAACTTTGTAAAGAGGGCATGTCCTTCTAGATCTCTGGTGAGGATGTTGATGTCGGGCAGAGGGTATACGTCCCGGATCGTCCATTTGTTTAGCATTCGGTAGTCCTGGACTGGGCGCAGGGATCCATCTTTCTTCTTGATAAAGAAGAATGGCGTGGCGTATGGAGACTTTGACAGCTGGATGTACTCTTTGTCAAGCTGCTCTTTGATCCAGGCATCGGCGGTGATCAATTCCTTGGGGTTGAGGGGATAGACTTTGCAGTCTAGCGTTGCTGGGGCATCTGGTTTGAGGTTGATCGTGTGGTCGTCTTCTTGACCCGGGGGGAAGCATTGTGCCTCGTTTTCTGAGAAGACTCTCCAGTGTCGTGCATATTCTTTCAGGACATCCACAGCTGTGGGGGCCCTGCATTCTTGATGTGCTTTTATCGCCCATTCTTGGGTGATGTTGGTCTGGTTGATCTGGAGGATGAGGCTGTCTCCTTCTTCCCACCCTATGGCATCTAGTGCGTGTCCTAGCATCTGAGCGTAGCATAGCAGGGTTCTGGGTTGCTCCGGGGCCTTCCTTCCCGTCATTGTCAGCAAGATTGGTCCTCCCTGGATGGCACGGGTCGTCCAGTTGATAATGGGGTTAAATGCGTGCAACCAGGGAAAACCCAGGATGGTTCTGTCTCGTCCCAGGTTGGCCCAATAGAAGCGTTGAACATGCTCCTTATTCCCTTGCTTGATGAGGAGGTCGCAGTAGGTGGTTATTCTTCCACTGCGATTTTCTGATCCATCCACGTTGTACAGGAGGCGTGGCTGGGGGAGAAGGTGTGGGGTGAGGCGAAGTCGCTTAGCGGTCTTCTGATCGATGAAATTGTCGGTGGCGCCACTGTCTACCAGTGCCCTTTCTGCAGCCTTCCCATGTATGTTTGAAAAAGTAAAATTGGCATTGACACTATTTCAATTCGAAACATACATGGTACAAATTCGCGAAGCTTGATCCCAGGCTGATAGATCAAGCTGTTTTAAAAATCCAGATCCTCTTCTATGATTTGATCAAACATGGCGGTGCATTCTGTGGCATTCATGGAGCGTAGCTGGGAGATGAGGTCTGACTGTGATGTCTGACTGGCGCTATCCTCTGGCACGATACTGGAGGCGGCTTCCGTTTCTACTACCCTTGCTTTGGGCGTTGGCGGCCCTCGTCGTTGTGGCTTTTTACTGCATTGGGATGCTCGATGGCCTACTTCCTTGCAGTAGAAGCATTTTCGCTCGTTTATGAGCTTCTTCTTTTCTGCGTCCGTTAGTGGTCCTCCCAAACGATTGCTATCAACCTCCATGGGGACAGGAGTGTTGTTTCGGTTGGGTCGGGCCAAAGCGGGGGTCATCCTAGGGACGAAGCGGTTGCATGGTATGAAGCGTGGGGGGTTGGGGTTTGGTCCCAACATGGCTGTCTTCTGGGCTGTCCTCTGGATCTCCTTGCATGCTGCTTCCTTCCACCCTTCGATTGTTGTGGGGACCGTGTCTCTGTTGAGGATTTTGAGCACTATTCCTCGGCATAATCCCTTGGTGAAGAGGTCTAGTGTTCCTCGTTTGTTTGGGGACCATCTGGATGCAAGGACGTAGTGGTCAAAGCTGGCGATGTATCCATCGATGTCGTCTCCCTGCATGCGTAGCTCTGTAAGTTTTCTGTATGCTTCCTATTCCTTGGCCGTATCAGTGAACGCCCTCTTGAAGCTGTCTTCGAACTCTGTCCACAGAATTTCGTCCATGCGTGCGACAGGGTTAATTTGTCGGGCAACTTTGTTATTGAGGGCTTTCATCTGGGCATCACCCCAGTCATCAACTTTAGGTCCTCTGATGAGGGATATGGCGAGGGCTACACGGTTATAGGGGATGGTGACATTTTCCGAGGTGCTGTGGAGGATCCTGTAGATGTTGAACTCCCTGAGGAAGTTGTCGCTCTTGCTTCTATCACCTTCGAAGGTGGTGGGCTTATTTCCCGTTGCTCCGTTGTCATTTCTGGGTGGGGCGACCGTGGCCATTATTGGGGCTGCTGGAGGCGCTGGTGGCTGTGGTTGCTGGAGGATAGGTGGTGGCGCGGTTGGCTGAACTGCTGCGTGGGCGATTTGCAAGAGCTGGGGCGTAGTTTGATCTTCTGCTTGTAGCGGGTGTGTCCCTTGGAGCGTTGCTATGTTTTGGAGTCCCGAACTGATGAATTCTTCTAATGGCGAGATAGCGTGGGGGACCGGTGTTGGTTCGTCTCCTTCACTAGCACTGTGGAAGGTTGATGATCCTCGGTCGGGGCTGGGCAGATCAACGGCGATTGGAGATTCTGGTCTGAAGGAGCTGTGGCCTAGTCCAGTCTCGTTGGAATGTTCTGCTTCTAGGATATCTTCGGCTCGGGCCCAGTAGGCTCCTTGGGCGTAGCTTATGAGATACCAGTCGTCGTTGATGTATTTGACGGTTCTTTCTCTGATGCCTATTGGCGTGAGTATGTGGACGTGATAACACCAAAAGGTGTCTTCCGTGTTATGTTGCCACTGGGCTTCCCCTTTAATGTGGTTGGGTAAATCGTCCGCTTGTCTGATGGGTACCCTGGTTTGTCTTCCTTCTATGAAGGCGAGTCTGATCTCTTCCAGGATGTCACAGTTGGAGTGGGAAGCCGGCGGCCTCAAAGAATGCTGTTACTATCAGGTTGAGGTCTCTTGCGGCGGTGTGCAACTCTTGAAGACCTCAGTCGATGTTCCTATGCTGTCTGTTGGGGGCGTCTCTGCAGGTGTTCCTACAGTCTATATCATGGTTGGCTGCATCGGCTCACAGTTCTTCCAGTAGTTCATTAACTGTGGTGATTTGTTCAAGCACCTGGTCCAGTGATAGTTCGGTGAAGCCGGTCAGGAAGGAGGGTTGACATTCCAGCATGTCTGTCGTATTTCTAGAAGGGTGACCACGGCTTCCAAGGTCTGGAGTCGTTCTAACCACTCTTGATGTGCGTAGAGGTAGACGATCTGTTCAATATCAAGGGCGTGATGTAGCGCTGATGGTCTGTTAGCGCAGACGATCCAGCAGATTAGATCGTGGTCTATTAAGGCGATGTCAAGGGCTTCTCTCCAACTATCTAGGCGCGTGCGTTGGTCCCAGAGGTCTCTGGTTTGGTCTGCAAGGTTACGGGCCTCCTGGGCGATTTGGCTATTGGTGGATTGGGCAATATTGGCTAGCGCAGAAGTAGGCGTGTAGGCTGGCATGTCTTTCTTGGCAAGTTTTGTGTTTCTGAGCTCCTGGGATGAACTCGACAGCGGCTGGGGATGCTAGTATCCAAAAGGTGTTTCTGTTTGGTGGCAACAGGTATTCTTCCTTTAGACTATAACGCTTGGGGTGGCGCACCATCCACAAGGGTAAAAAAAGGAAGCTTGACTTATGTTACGGCTCGAGGGGCCGTAGGCACAACTTGTGCAACTAGGCGTGTGACGAGAGCGAACACGTGCGAGGGCGACGAGCACGTGGTCCTGAGCGAGACACTTTCAGTGGTCTCGGCGACGTAAGAGTAAAGCAGACTCTTCGGAGTAGAATGGCTAAGTCACGGGCGCTTGTGACTTCAAGGTTCAAAGCTAAGTCGTTACAGCCGACTTAGAAGGGTGTGAGAGATGAAGAAGGGTAGCAGTGCTGGGCGAGCACTAAGACGGACGATGGAAGCAAGGTCAGGTCTCGATTAGGAAACTAAGTCAAGCTTAAGGCTTGACTGGCATAAAGGGGGCTCCTTATATAGGGAGCTACAAGGAGGCACGTGCTAACTACTACCTGAGTCATAACGAGGGTAGTGAGTCAGTCCAAGATCCGAAGTGGAGTATAGTAGTGGAGCGATGACTGCATCGCTCCACATGAGTCACGCTCGCTCCACATGAGTCACGCTCGCTCCACATGAGTCACGCTCGCTCCACATGAGTCACGCTCGCTCCACATGAGTCACGCTCGCTCCACATGAGTCACGCTCGCTCCACAGACGTCATCGTACAGTAAGCAGCTATGAGTCATTTACGGAGTAGGTGTTACGCTCCCGCTTCACTGTACGCCTTACTTCTTTTCACTTTTATTGCCTACTACTCTCTGCGCTTCGCCTATGGACTGCCGGGCCCCTACGGCCCGTGACTCCGTCTATGTCTTCCTATCTCGCTCCGTACAGCTACCACACGGCCTGACGGGCCGCCGGGTCCGACGCGCATCCACTAGTGCTACATTTGCACGCCTCTGCGCATGCGCTGCCTCGGCACCTACTGACTCATACTATACAATGACTCCAGATGACTGTGTACCAGTAGCGGTGTCCTAGGGGCACCATGACTCGTTCTGACTCCCTATGAGTCATGCCTTCATGTACTTATATTGCTCAGTTCGCCTAGGACAGACCTTAAGTCTGTTCTCTTGTAATCTCAGCTTGTGAACGGTTCCCTTCCTTCCCTTGTGAACCACAACTCCTCTGGTCAATTGCCAGACTTCATGTGTCCCCTTGCAGAGCCTTAGTGTATGCTCAAAGGCAAGGGAAAGCTCTCTATCAGACGTCACAAGAGTACGCCTGCACGTGAGAGGTATACAGACCTCCTAGCCACGAGGCCGCAGTCACCAGCATCGCCTACGCCCCCTCCTTCGCCTGTGGAGGTACGCTCACTCGGTGGGCGTGACAGTAGGGGTAAGCATATGGATGTAAGAGAAAGAAAGGAACAGTCCGCAGTCCACTAGGGAGATCGTAACACCAGAGCATACATGCCAAACAAAATATCAGCACCGCCTTTCACCCCAGGACAGATGGACAAAGTGAACGCGCCAATCAACAAGTAGAACAGTATCTGCGCCTCTGGGTTCCAGACCAACAAGACCAATGGGCGTACTATCTCCCCATGGCAGAGTTTGTGTACAACTCTTGGCTGCATGATCGCACAAAACTCACCGCACATGAACTCCTCTTTGGCTACCAACCTCAATGCACGATTGACAACAACCCAACACACCCACCAGCGGTACAGGACTGCCTCACACACATCCTAGACGCCAGAAAGCGTGCACAGAGACTCCTAAACGTGCCACCTAAGACAACAATACCCCAATTCCAAAAGGGGCAAAAGGTTTGGCTAGAAGGACGCCACATCAAAACCTATTATCCCTCGAGTAAGCTAGCGCCCAAATGCTTCGGACCATTCAAAATCACATCTGTCATCTCCCCTGTGGCTTACCAACTGGAATTGCCACCATCATGGACGATTTATAAGGTGTTTCATGTGGACCTCCTGACGCCTTACCAAGAAACAGACGCCCACGGACCGAATTACACGCACCCCCCACCTGATATCATTGAAGGAGCACCAGAATTGGAAGTCGAGCGCATTATGGGGGAGCGCCACTGGGGCAAAAAACGCGAACACCAGTTCCTAATCAAATGGAAGAACTACCCACATGCTGACAACACATGGGAACCAGCGACAGGAGTGCACACTCCAGACCTGATCAGGGAATTCCATCAAAGAACCAAGACACAGCAAGGTGCTGCGAGACCTAAGAGGGGGGTAATACACAGAGGGGAGGGATGTGCGCATGTCATTTCCACCCTCACCAGCCTGAGAGCACGACCAGCCAGGACAACAGCCGCCGCCAGAAGTCCAGAATTGGTGCCAGACTCATTGCACACCTCTGTCTCCTGTGCACGCCGAGCAGCATTGTCAGCATCGCTTCCCCCTACACCAGAATCAGAGTCAGAGACAATGCTTGCCATGTTCATTGTCACGACCAGCACAGGGAGCCTACCAACGTTCTCGCCTGCCACGCAGCTCCCAGACTATCCTCCCGCACAGCTCCCCAAGTACCCTAATAGTAAGCTGCTTAGAAACCCAGCCAGGAAGCTGACGCAGGAAGGTTCCTGGCCCGAAATGGCAGGCAACAAGACAGCCTATAAGACCACAAAGAAACACCCCAAATCATTTTCTATCTACCCCCATCCATTCCTTGCAGCTGTGGCATCAACCTACCCTAACATCTTTCGCGCTTCCTCGTCCCCACAGAATTTCAACCGTGCCACCACGCTTGCTGCTGCCCGTCATCCTCGCTGCCCTCGTCCTGCTTACATGTCTTCCTCGTCTGTGGCATCCTCTGCGCCAGGTTCCCCCATCTATAAAGGGGACTACAGTGATTTCTTTGACGCAGTAAACCAACCCATCCCCGCATTGGAGCCCCCTCCAGGCTCCCCCATGACAGACATCGAACTCCCCCCTGTTGACACACTGGAGACCCTCGCCGCCAGCCCAGACACCACCTCCTACGCAGATGACTCCCCATATGCACCTCTCGGCCACTCCACCACCACACACATCTCAGGCCTCTTACTCACCAATGCCATGGGGAATCCTGTCTCTGGAAGTGATGAAGAGGGGCCCTCCTTCGCCATTGATATGCGTGGGGTAACCACGGGAGAGGAAGTCATCCGCTGCCTCAACGCAACAGTGGCAGAGATCATCGACACCCTAGAGGACAAAGACGTGCGTGGCACCGTTATTGATGCCATGTCCTCACTCCGCAGCCTTGTGGAGGGAGACTCCGCCCCAGCCACGCCTTCCTGGAACCCTGCCAACGTCCCAGATGAGTGGAGCCCCCTCGCATCCATCGATGTCGAAGGCATTACAGAAGGAGCAGAGGAACAAGATCACCCTGGGCACCCCTACCATCTCAACCACCCCTGTAGCACCTACCACTTCTCCATGAAGATCCAGGATGGATCTGGTGCCCTGGTCACCCCCAAGTATGTCGCCTTTATGTTTGGAGCTAAAGACCCGGTCGTCCTGGCCACAATGGGGCTTGGCAGGGTCATCTTCACCTTCCCCCTCCACGCACGCCCTGTCACAAGACATGCCGCACACCCACTCCCTCGCCTCACGCAGAGGCAAGTTTCCATCTTCTCAGATGAAGGAGGGGATACCGGTTCCTTCTGGCATCACGTCGACAATGCCCTCAAGGCTGTGGGGGACCCATACCTCATTGGGGAAGTCAAACGCCTACGCACAGCGGAGATGGGGATGGACTCTCATGCTATTGACATCAAGACAGAAAAGTGGTGCCTGGCTGAGGCACAACACCTCCTCAAATGGCACCAGAGGAGGCTCAACTACTATAAGGACCAGCGTCACCAGAGCGTGACACATCTCTCCTGGGCAGATGCTTACAATGTCATCTTCCCTTACCTCACCTCCATCCACACCCCACTCGACACTCCAGAGGACCAAGTCCTCTCCTACTGCCCCTCTCCTGCGCTTCGTGAAGCCTTGGCCAAGGCAGGGCGTGGCAACACACAGCGCCCTGAGCCATGGACCCTCTCCCGGCGCATCTTTGGGCGTCCCCCTCCCAGCACATGGTCCCTCCTCGAGCGCATCACCCAGGAGGGCTCCTGCCTCGAGCATGAGGCCAAAGGGGAGCTGGTAGCCATGGTGGAGTATGACGTGGATGCCATGGACGTGTATGACTGGACTGACCAAGGTAGCAACTGAGGACAGTCGCAGACTGTAGGAGAGGGGTGAATGTTACGCCCCCACTTTGCTGTACGCTTCATACGCTTCATTTTTCTTTCATTTTTACTGCCTACTGCCCCCTGTGCTTCGCTTATGGACTGCCGGGTCCCTACGGCCCGTGACTCCACCTATGCCTTCCTATTTCGCTCTGTACGCCTACCACACAGCCTGATGGGCCATTGACCCTGATGCGCATCCACTAGTGCTACATCTGTACGCCTCTGCACATGCACTGCCTCGGCACCTACTGACTCATACAATACAATGACTCCGGATGACTGTGTACTAGTAGCGGTGTCCTAGGGGCACCATGACTCGTTCTGACTCCCTATGAGTCACGCCTTCATGTACTTATATCGCACAGTTCACCTAGGACAGACCTTAAGTCTGTTCTCTTGTAATCTCAGCCTGTGAATGGTTCCCTTCCTTCCCTTGTGAACCACAACTCCTCTGGTCAATTGCCAGACTTCACGCGTCCCCTTGCAGAGCCTTAGTGTATGCTCAAAGGCAAGGGAAAGCTCTCCATCAGATGTCACAAGAGTACGCCTGCACGTGAGAGGTATACAGACCTCTTACCCACAAGGCCGCAGTCACCAGCATCACCTACGCCCCCTCCTTCACCTGTGGAGGTACACTCACTCGGTGGGTGTGACATATACGGACCTCTTACCTTCAAGACCTCAGTCACCAGGATTGCCTACGCCCCCTCCTTTGCCTGTGGAGGTATGCTCACTCGGTGGGTGTGACATTAGAACAGACTTACCCAGTCAACCAGAGGCCGTGGGCCCAAGTGTCACTGTGGATCCACCAGCAGACCCCAAGTTTAAACCATTCACACTCGCACTGTGTCCAGCAAACAACAAAGAGGACGATTTGCGAACCATCTTCCTACACAAAGGATTAGAATCAGTACACTGGGATGGAGCGATCCTGTGGACAGGACACTATTACCTTGCCCTTCTCCCTGGTCGATCAAAGATAGGAGCATACCCAGTGCACCACGTAGCAGGTGCCTGGTACGAAGTCGCATATAACACCAAGACTGACACATACTATGCATACGCAAACGCGAAAATGCGCTTCCCAGAACTAGGGGAACTACCAGGACCAGGAGACCTAAAGGACAACACCACCGCCTTCACCTCAGCTATAGGAGAGGTACTAGAGAGCGCAGCACGACAACAAGTTAGGGACCCGAGCCCAATTGAAGAAGAATGAGAACCAGTGCAAGTTATGAGCACCCACACCATCGCCCCACCACGTTTTGCCCTTGCAGTTGGCCAGACGTACGCAGATATCGCTAGAGTTAACCCATCTGCCCCAGCAGAGCCCCTCCTTGATCCACCTTGTGGAGGAGGCGGAGGACCGCCAGGAGGAGGCAGAGGACCGCCAGGAGGAGGAGGAGGACCACCAGGAGGAGGTGGAGGCCACCCAGGAGGAGGACCCCTCGGAGCAGGACCACCAGGGGGAGAACCACCTGGATTCCCAGGATTCAACCTTGACGCCCCAGCCCCACAAGGTGCGGACATGAAACTAGTTGGCCAACCCCCAGAATACTTCAGAGGTGGCAAAGAAGGACAAATGATCGCCCGGCAATGGATGCTGGAGCTCGAGACCTACCACTTCCTGAACAGACGGTCTGCGGCAGTTGCACAAGAAGACAACTGTGTTGCACATGCCCTCACCCTCATCAAAGGACTGAAGGTGGATGGCTGGGCACGCCAACGCATGAAGTGGCTACAGCAAGTCTCCCAGGGCACCATACAAGATAACCATCCATGGGACTCCTTCAAAACCAGATTCCTCATGGACTATGCAGATATCTCAGCCCCTCAGAAGGCGCAGCAAGAGCTCATGGGAGTCAGGATGAACCCACAAGAAGGCATCAATAGCTATATTGTCAGATTCGAAGAGCTCGCAGAGAGAGGAAACCTCAAACCAAACAACCCTGCGGTCGTCTGGTATTTCTGGAAGGGCCTCAACCCCGGACTTCTCAGGGCCTGCCTCAAAGAAAGGCCTGTCCCTATGACTTGGGAAGAGTGGAAACATGCTGCACGCACCAACCACGTCCACTGGCAGATCGAACAAGGCATCCTCGCCCAGCAGAAGCAGCAGAACCCCTTCGTAGGAGCCCAGTGGACTCCTCGCCCCTTCTTCCCTTTCCACACACGAGGCCCTCACCCCCAGCAACAGGTGCAGCACCACCAGCAGCCACTTCGCCCAAGCCAGATGGGACCAGTCCCTATGGAAGTAGACTGCCTCAGAGCCATGCTCAGCAACTCAGAGAAAGCCTGCCTCCAGAAAGAAGGGCGCTGTTACCAATGCAAGAAGCAAGGCCACCTCGCATGCCAATGCCCACAAAAGAAAGGCAAAGGAAGCTTCCCCCGCACCGCCAAAGCACAAGCGGCACAAGAGTACGAAGAAGAGGACCCAGGAGACGCTGTCACCTCTGCCCCACCAGGAGTAATGGCCCCAGATGAAATTCTCAAAGCAATGGCCACCCTCAGCGACGAGCAGTATGATAAGATGGGTCAGATGTGGGAGACTCAGGGTTTTCAAAGTGCCTAAATATGTCAGCCAGTATTCGGGCAATGTTCTGTTGTGATGTGTATCTACCAAGAATCAAATCATTGCATATCCCAGCTCAGTTACACACCTTGACTGCTAAGGCCGAGCTCCCTGTCTTCATTGACAGTGGGGCAACAGAAAACTTCGTCAGCCCAACATTCATTAGAAGGAATGAAATCGCCACGTTACCCCTCAAACGCCCCAGGAAGCTATGGAACGCAGATGGAAGCAAGAACAGCATTGGGGAACTCACCAGATTCACTGAACTTGAAATAGTCACTGGCAAAAAAAGCCACATCCATCGCTTTTATATTGCAGAACTAGGAGGAGACGACCTCATACTGGGCTACCCATGGCTCGCATCGGTCAACCCCCACATCGACTGGATGAAGGGCACCATTGACCAGGATATTGCCCTCCACACACCAGAAGTGTCACTACTGCAACCCACACCTCCAGTACGGGTTGTGGGACTGCAGGTCGACATCCCCTCATTCCAATCCCTCTTAGAACCAGGAGACGAGCTCATCATGCATCTCTGCAAAACCACTGTCTCCCAACGCATCACAGAGGAGGCACAGCCAAAAGAAAAGAGGACATGGGACCAGATAGTACCAACTCACTACCACCGCTTCAGGAAGGTCTTCAGCGAACAAGCAGCACAGCGCTTCCCAGAATCACGACCTTGGGACCATGCCATTGACCTCAAGCCTGATGCCCCAGACACCTTGGACTGCAAGATTTACCTGCTCAACCCTAGGGAACAGGCCGCACAGCAAGAATTCATCAAGGAGAATGAGGGCCTTGGCTTGATCCACCCCTCAAACTCCAGGTATGGCTTCCCAGTCTTCTACGTCAAGAAAAAAGAACGGGGACCTATGCCTGGTCATTGACTATTGAAAACTAAACACTGTCACCATCCGCAATCGCTACCCACTGCCGCTGATCCCAGAACTAATCGACTGGGTGAGGGGGCATGCACTATTCATGAAGATGGACATCAGATGGGGCTATAACAACATTCGCATACGTGACGGAGACCAATGGAAGGCAGCCTTCAAGACAAACTTGGGGCTATTCAAACCAATGGTCATGTTCTTTGGCCTCACCAACTCTCCAGCAACCTTCCAGACCATGATGAACCAGATTTTCAAAGAACTCATCGACGGCAGCTACGTTACAGTGTACATGGATGATATCCTGGTGCACACACCCCTGGACTATCCCCTTCACCGCCACATCACCAGCCAGGTACTAGAGATACTCCTCATGCATGACCTCTACCTATGCCCAGAGAAATGCCTGTTCGAGGCCACAGTGGTGGAATATCTGGGCATCATCCTGGAGAAGGATCACCTTAGGATGGACCCCATCAAAGTCAAAGTGATCCTGACATGGCCCACTCCAAGGAATGTCTGAGATGTCCGTGCGTTTATAGGATTCTGCCTCTTCT
Organism: Russula sp. MG48; assembly: GCA_003313725.1. Taxonomy (NCBI): domain Eukaryota; kingdom Fungi; phylum Basidiomycota; class Agaricomycetes; order Russulales; family Russulaceae; genus Russula; species Russula sp. MG48. Next base: position 59,870 of record QLOS01000052.1, on the reverse strand, counting down.
ATTGACGTTGGATCCCCAAATTCAGTGAAGTTGCACATCCCATGAATGAACTTACACATAAGGATGTCCCATGGGAGTGGACAGCTGCACGACAAGCCGCCTTCGATGAACTGAAGGACCGAGTAGCCTCAGCACTGGTCCTCAGACAACCAGACTTCACCAAACCATTCTATGTCGACACAGACGCATCACAACATGCCCTGGGGGCAGTTCTGCAACAAAAGGATGACCAGGGGCACCTGCACCCAATCGCATTCCACTCTAAGACCTTCGATGCCACCCAGCGCAACTGGGATGTCGCAGATCGAGAGGCCTTTGCAGTCCTGGACACACTATGCACATGGAGGGCCTACCTCGCAGGAAGCATGCACAAAGTCATCATACGCACAGACCACCGCAACTTACAATACTTCCTGCGACCCCAGAACCTCAATCGCCACCAGGCCAGATGGTCACCAGAACTCCAAGAGTACGATTATCAGCTGGTACATGTCCCAGGCAAACAACATATCCCCGCAGACTTCCTATCACGCCCTCCAGGAGAAAAAGGAGAGCATGACAATGAAAATATCACCCTATTCCCACCAGAACGTGTCACAACCCTGCAATTCGCCGCCTTCCCACAAGACTTGGCTGGATGAAGGGAAATCCTCCAATGATATCACAACCATCCCCTTGCAGGACACCCAGGTGTCAAGAACACCCTCACGCTCCTGTGAAGGCACTATGAAGGAGGGAAGGAACTCAAACGATTTACAAAGGAATATGTGCAAGGATGCACCAAATGCCAAGAAACCAAAGCACGCACCACACAACCAAAGGCTGCCCTCTTCCCGATCAACGTCCCTGCGGAAGAAGGGCCTTTCCAAAGCATTTCCATGGACCTAATCACAGACCTTCCCCCCTCAGCAGGACACAATGCAATCCTCACCATCGTCAACCAAGGCTGCTCTAAAGCTGCATGATTCCTTCCATGCTCAACCACCATCACGGGAGAGGGAGTGGCTGCACTATACTTCCACCACATCCTCCCATGGTTTGGACTCCCCAGACAAATTATCTCAGATCACGACCCTAGATTCACATCACACTTTGCGTGTGCACTAGCCCAGAGCATACATGCCAGACAGAACATCAGCACTGCCTTTCACCCCAGGACAGATGGACAGAGTGAACGCGCCAATCAACAAGTGGAACAGTACCTGCGCCTCTGGGTTCCGGACCAACAGGACCAGTGGGCATACTACCTCCCCATGGCAGAGTTCATGTACAACTCTTGGCCACACAATCGCACAAAACTCACCGCACATGAACTCCTCTTTGGCTATCAACCTCAATGCATGATTGACAATGACCCCACGCACCCACCAGCAGTACAGGACCGCCTCACACACATTCTAGATGCCAGGAAACACGCACAAAGGCTCCTGAGTACACCACCTAAGACAACAGTACCTCGCTTCCAAAAGGGACAAAGGATCTGGCTAGAAGGACGCCACATCAAAACCTACTATCCCTCTAGTAAGCTGGTGCCCAAACGCTTTGGACCATTCAAAATCACATCTGTCATCTCACCTGTGGCTTACCAACTGGAATTGCCACCATCATGGATGATTCATAATGTGTTTCACGCGGATCTCTTGACGCCTTACCAAGAAACAGACGCTCATGGGCCCAATTACACTCGCCCCCCACCAGATGTCATTGAAGGCGCACCAGAATGGGAAGTAGAATGCATTATGGGGGAGCGCCACTGGGGCAGAAAGCGCGAACACCAATTCCTGATCAAATGGAAGAACTACCCACATGCCGACAACACATGGGAACCAGTTACAGGAGTGCATGCTCCAGACCTTGTCAGGGAGTTCCATCAAAGAACCAAGACGCATTGAGGCGATGTGAGACCTAAGAGGGGGGTAATACATGGAAGGGAGGGACACGCACGCCTCATTTCCACCCTCACAAGCTTGAGAACACCACCAGCCAGGACACAGGAATCTCCAGTTGGACTTTGTGCACCGGGTCCTTTGTGCACGTCTCCAACAGCATCGACAGTGGCCGCCAGAAGTCCAGAATTGGTGCCAGGCTTGTCGTGCACCTCTACCAGCCACGCACACTGAGCAGCATTGTCAGTGTCGCTTCCTCCTACACCAGAATCAGGATCAGAGACAGCGCTTGCTGTCATTGCCACGTCCAGCCCCAGGAGGAGCCTACCAATGTTCTCGCCTCCCACACAGCTCCCCAATTACCCTAATAGTAAGCTGCTTAGAAACCCAGCCAGGAAGCTGATGCAGGAAGGTTCCTGGCCCAAAATGGCACGCAACAAGACAGCCTATAAGACTGCAAAGAAACACCCCCAATCATTTTCTATCTACCCCTGTCCATTCCTCACAGCTGTGGCTTCAGTCTACCCCAACGTCTTCCACACCTCCTTGTCTCCACAGAACTTTAACCCTGCTGCCACACTCGCTGCTGCTCGCCACCCTCGTTGCCCTCGTCCTGCTTATATGTCTGCTTCCTCTACTACGTCCTCCATGCTGGGCTCCCCCATTTACAAGGGGGACTACAGTGATTTTTTTGCCACCGTAGACCAACCCATCCCCGCATTGGAGCCCCCACCGGGTTCCCCCATGACTGATATTGAACTTCCCCCTGTTGATGCGCTGGGAGTCCTCGCTGCCAACCCAGACACCACCTCCTACGCAGAGGACTCTCCATACGCACCCCTCAGCCACTCCACCACCACTCACATCCCTGGGCTCCTACTCACAGACGCCATGGGGAACCCAGTCACTGAAAGCGAGGAAGAGGGGCCATCCTTCACCATTGACATGCATGGGGTGACCACAGGAGAGGAAGTCATCCGTTGCCTCAATGCTACGGTGGCAGAGATCATTGACACCCTGGAGGATGAAGACATGCGAGGCACTGTCATCGATGCCATGTCCTCGCTCTGCAGCCTGGTGGAAGGAGACTCTGCCCCAGGTATGCCCTCCTGGAACCTGGCCAACGTCCCAGATGAGTGGAGCCCCCTCACGGCTATTGACGTTGAAGGCATTGCAGAGGGAGCAGAGGAACAGGATCACCCTGGACACCCCTACCGCCTCAACCACCCCTGCAGCACCTACTACTACCCTCAGAAGATCCAGGATGGATCTGGTGCCTTGGTCACCCCCAAGTACGTCGCCTTCATGTTTGGGGCCAAGGACCCAGTCATCCTGGCCACCATGGGACGTGGCAGGGTCATATTCACTTACCCCCTTCATGCACAACCAGCCCCCCACCACACATTACACCCACTCCCCTGCCTCACGCAGAGGCAGGTCTCTATCTTCTCAGACAAAGGAGGGGACACTGGCTCCTTTTGGCATCATGTGGACAATGCCCTCAAGGCAGTAGGGGACCCATACCTCATTGGGGAAGTAGAGCACCTGCGCACAGCAGAAATGGGGATGGACTCCCATGCGATTGACATAGAAACAGAGAAGCGGCGCCTGACCGAGGCACAACGCCTCCTCAAGTGGCATCAGAGGAGGCTCAGTTACTACAGAGACCAGAGGCACCAAAGTGTGGTACACCTCTTCAATGCTGACGCCTATAATGTCGTCTTCCCCTACCTCACCACCGTCCATGCCCCACTTGACACCCCGGAGGACCAGGTCCTCTCCTACTGCCCCTCCCCTGCGCTGCGCGAAGCCCTGGCCAAGGCTGGATGTGGCAACACACAGCGCCCGGAGCCGTGGACCCTCTCCCAGCACATCTTTGGATGCCCCCTGTTATGACTCCATGGGTCGTTCGTGGCGAAAGCGCAAGCCAAGCAATCAGAGTATCAGGCAAAGGCAAGCCTGAACGATCTTGGCGGCACACGCAAAGACAAGCGTGTGATCTTGATATATGTGCAAGGTCGAGCATGTGGTTGACTAAGCTAAGCTGATCACATGAGGTGTCACGTGATCGTGAGACTAAAGGTAAGACACGTGATGTGGCTGGTCACATGAATGGCAGGGCAAGTGTCAGACAGAGGGACTATCGATGTGGCTCCCTAAGTGGACACAAGATCTAGTAGAGTCTTTGCAGCAGACTCTAATCGGCGTGGAGAGGAAAGCAGGAGTGGCCCAAGAGGCTTGACTACTCAAGGGGATCTGGCAGACAGGGGAAGGTGACTAGTATGGATATTGGACTGTCTTTGCTGGGCTGACACCAGATGGCAGGAACTAGTGGATATAAGACTAAGTCTGAGATGGGGCGTCTCCATCTCAGCAGGCTACCTTATATACATGAGGGCTCATCTATGTATGGTAAGGATCTCTCAGGCGGCGCAGGCTGGCACTGGTTCTAAGTATAGTAGCTCCATGGAGTGGAGTGCGAGGCTGTATCGTACTGCTCCACATAGGGTGGAGCGTGAGTCTAGGCATAGTGGGGCAAAGCGGAGTAAGGTGGCAAAGGCGAGTCATAAGCTAAGAATAGAAGTGGCAACAGGGGGGAGTCCCTAGGGGAATCCCCAGCATTAGGCAAAGGTGGTCTGGAACGGCCTAGACTGATGGAGTCATACTCCATCAGCCACTATCGAGTCATGGTGAGTCAGTGGAGATCTCCGTCGGAGATCTCCATCACAGCAAGGTCTGGTATCCTCTTGGCGGAATGCTCTACACCAAGGGCTTTCTTGAATCTCGGGGCAACGGGCCGGCGGCCCGGTTGGCACAGTGGTCCAGGTGGTTTTCGGACCAGGCTGGCTTTTGGCTACAGATGACGAGGGATGGCGTAACACCCCCCGCCTGGTGCACGATCCCTCCTTGAACGCATCACCCAGGAGGGCTCCCACCTTGAACATGAGGCCGAAGGGGGGCCTGGGGCCACGGCAGAGTACGACGTGGATGCCATGGACGCTTATGACTGGACTGACCAAGGTAGCAACTGAGGACAGTTGCGGACTATAGGAGAGGGGTGATGTTACGCTCCTGCTTCACTGTACGCTTTATTTCTTTTCATTTTTACCGCCTACTGCTCTCTGTGCTTTGCCTATGAACTGCCGGGCCCCTACGGCCTGTGACTCCGCCTGTGCCTTCCTGTCTCGCTCTGTATGCTTACCACATGGCCTGACAGGCCGTCAGGTCCGACGCGCATCCACTAGTGCTACATTTGCATGCCTCTGCGCATGTGCTGCCCCGGTACTTCCTGACTCATACCATATGATGACTCCAGATGACTGTGTACTAGTAGCGGTGTCCTAGGGGCACCATGACTCGTTCGGACTCCCTATGAGTCATGCCTGCATGTACTTATATTGCCCAGTTCACCTAGGACAGACCTTAAGTCTGTTCTCTTGTAATCTCAGCTCGTGAACAGTCTCCTTCCTTCACTTGTGAACCACGGTTCCTCTGGTTGATTGCCAGACTTCACTCGCCCCTTGTAGAGCTCCAGTGTATGCTCAAAGGCAAGGGAAAGCTCTCTCTTAGATGTCACAGGAGTACACCTGCACGCAACAGGTATATGGACCTCTTACCTTCAAGACCTCAGTCACCAGGATCGCCTACGCCCCCTCCTTCGCCTGTGGAGGTACGCTCACTTGGTGGGTGTGACACGGACCCTCAGCCCACGACCATGAGAGGCTGGCAGTCTGCCGTGTGCAAACAGCACAAGCTGTGGGCAGAAGTAAAAAGCAGCCTGAGCAGCTTCCAAAGCCAGGGCCCCGCCACGAACATGCAGTGGTGGCACCAAGCGCTTGGAAGGCCACAGCAGGCCACAGGAAACTGTGGCAGCAGCGGACCCAAGATTGTGCCTATGGACATGGACAGCGCACACGTCATGGCACTCACCCCAGAGAAGCGACAAAAACTTAGCAGTGAAGGATGCTGCTTCTACTGTGAAAAACAAGGACATGTCAGCAAGACATGCCCCAAAAAGGCAGAAGATCAAAAAAGAATCCACCAAAAAAGGAAGGGACATGCAGCTGTCAGGAGATAAGCATGCACACCACCGAGGTAGAAGAGGCCACTGTGGAAATTAGCAGCCTGGTGGAGCAGATAGGGGGGATGAAACAAGAAGAGAAAGATGAAATGTTGGACGCCTTAATTTTGAAGGGTTTTTAAATGGCTCTCACCACTCGGCCTGGGTGAGAGTGTGAAATATGTGCATCATGTATATCAGTGAATCCAGTTCAATTGAAGTACCATTCACCTTTACATCCATGCGAGGAAAGGCCGATGAATGCACGCTGCTTGATACTATGACTGACCATTGCACTGTGACGACCCATCAATCGTGAGTCACAGAGGTCACATCACGCCGGCAAAGCCAGCAACGCCATTTTTCATTCTCCGCTCTTGTGACTCATGAGTGAAGAACCGTGAAACCATGATACCATGATATTGTGGTATGACAGTGCTGTGATTAGTGGGTATGAAGTTCTATATACGTTATGTACAGTGTTATAAAGGTATACAAATATGATACTATCAATTAGAGGTATGGTATTTTGTTGCAAAGTGGCTGACCCCTCACCATTAATTGTTAGCGTGCTAATGTGGATGGGCCTGCGTATGATGAGAGGGTGGAATAGTATGCTTCATCAAATGGAACTGCCAGTGAGGATTGGTATATGAATGCTGGGTTTGGATCTGGAGTAGGAATAGGAAGGGTTAGGGGTGGTGGTTGTTCCAAGGGGGGCTGATTATAATCCTGCTGGGGATGGGTAGTCACACGACGGCGTCCCTCCTGGAACAACCCTGCGAAACGTTGATTGGTTGCCAACTCGGGATGAGCCTTGAGATGTTCCTTGATACGTTCAGTAAGAACTGCAACTGTTCCAACTGTTGAGACACCAAGAGCACCTGCAAGGACGATAAGATCATCCTTCAGCTTGTACGATGACAAAGGCACATCAAAGGTCTTAAGGCGAGTGTCATTTGCAATGCGGGCGTTTTGTGCAATGGTGTCAGCTGACTTCTGTGCCTCCTTTTCAGCGTTTTGTCTCTCTCTCTCAACTCGTCCCACTTCATCAGCACAAATGGCATCTTTGAGTTCGGGAAGGGAAATCCAACAAGCCTTGACTTTGGTTGTTCCTCATCTCTTCTTCTTTGTCAGGTTGTCAATTCGAACATTTGCATCAGCCAAAGCTCGCTTCATGATTGTACAGTGAGCATTTGCGGCATTGGTTTCTGCTTCCTTCCGTTTGACAAGAGCTTGGAGCTGGGAAATTTTGGCATGAAGTTCTGGAACACTCTTTTGCCAGTCAGGTTTGTCGAAACCTGATCCAGGGCTGGCAGGGCTGCAGCAAAGTGAACTGCCTGTGATGGAGAGGGCCTGGGATCGTGACTGTGTTGAGAGTGCCGAAGTGTCAAAGAATGGTGACTGATTGTCATGCTGACTGTGGGATGGGTAGGACGACTCAGATGAGGGACCACCAGCACTGCAGGGTTCATTAGCATCTAAGTTCATATTGTCTTCATCCTCGTCTTCTGCACCTTCATCCATGGGATCACCAGAAAGGCTTGGTTGGTATTCAGGGTCAATATCGCTACCCTCATCGATTTCCGAGGAATGCATTGCAGGAGGTGATGAGGGGACTTCTTCTGGGTAGGATGGAGGGACATGATCATTTGTAGAAGAGGCTATGCTTGGGGCAAAATCCTCATCAGTGAATACAGATGGATCGAAAGGGTAAATCCCTGTCTTCACGAAGGACTTCTTGATCAGTGCAGGTGTAACAACCTCTCGAACTTTCAGGTACTCGTGAATCATGTTGTACCTGTCTATCGTGACACCCTCTATGAGCTGCCTTTCACAATGTGAGGACCATGCACGTTGGACAGCGGAAAAGACTACAACATTAAGCGGTTGGGGCTTGTGCGTTGTTTTTGAGGGAAGGCCATACATAATGACATCATTCTCGACAGCAAGCTTTCTTAATGGGGATGTTTCATGCGACTCATGGCCATCAAGGGTAAGGACAATGGGCTTCTCATTTGAGACATGGTGGCTCTTGGCATATGGTAGAAAGACAAGCTCGAACCATGCTAGGCATATCTCATTGTCTGTCCAGCCATTCGGTGACCTTATAATGCTGTGTTTACATCGTATTATCGTAAGATAACTTTAGCACAGAAAGCAAACAGACTTACAGCCCAATTGAACCATCTGGGATGTCATGCACATCTGGTAAAGGCCCATCTGATAACATGAACGTTGGTGGAACAGCATCACCAGCTGCTGAGATACATTCAATCACTGTGTGTTACACTCAGCCTTGGGCATTCTAAGCGACTTGCTTATCAGTGACTTGGTTCAGCCCAAGTCCTGCTTCAGGGTAGTGCGGCATGCACTGTGGACGTTTGGATAGTATTCTTCTCTTGTTTGCAATGGCACAAGATGTAGGCCAACAGGGGTGCACTAATGCACAAGTGGCACAAGTACAATGGAGTGCACAAGCGCAAGGTGTTCAAGACCAAGGGTTCCCTGAATATACAAGGGAGGAGAAAGAGTGATAGAGCAAAAAGCGGAGTGTACTGGTGGTCCTTGAAGGTCTGTTCTGGTTCGTTCTAACCTTGGGGTGCGTCCCACTGCAGGGATTCCAAGGGTCAAGAGGCTGAATTGTTAAAGTAGGCTGATTCTAAAGAGGTCGAGTCTGTCTGCTACATGACAGAAATGTGTACTACTTATAGTAAATGAGTCAAGCCCCTATCAAGAGGGACGCGTAAGTGTCAGGGCATAGGGCCCATGTCGTCATAAGGGTCCAGAGCACACGCCATAGGGGCGCGGCAGCGTTCTAGTTCAATCTGATGGACGCGCGTACAGTATGATGTCAAGGGTCAGTCCAGATGTCCAATCAGCTAAAAGTCCGTTATCGTAAGGACGCGCGGTCTGCATCCACGCCAGGACACATCTGCACTACACCCTGGGACCTAGGGAACACGCCTTCAGCGTGCTGTGATGTGCCGATGTGATGTGCTGCACGCCTGCACCTGCAGGTGCCATGTGGGTTCCACAACCATGCGCTCGTAGCATGAGGCTAGGAGCTCCTTCCTAATCAGTCCAAGTCAATGTCCATACCATTGTTCGTATCGTAGCCAGTCTGCATTCCATGTAGGGCCTCCCAGGGAGGTCCTGATTCCATCCTTGTCTTGTCAGGTAACCAGCTGCAAGTCCCAGAGACTGTGTAGTGGCTGGGTCAGGGCACAAAGGCAGCGCGATCGTAACACTGTGGCTAGTTCAAGGTTATCACTTCGAAGGTGATAGTGATCCTTCTGGCCATGTATGAAGATGTATTTCTGCCCATTATTCTTCCAGCCTCCCCCCATCTGACACCCCTTCTCGTCCATATTCCAGTCCTGCTCAGGAGGAATACCATCATACTTGTCATTCAGCTTTTTCCGTTTCTCAAAATAGTCAGATACAATTGCCTTGTTGAAGTTCTTTGCCTGCTTTGGATTGAGGCCATGTGCTTTCCCAAATTTAAGCAAAGGATTCCGTCGGATGAAGCGTCGATGCCAGTTCTTCCCAGGGTGCTTCCCAGTCAAGGCGAATGCATGACCACGAAGGTCTGCTGTGCTGAGAGGATTTGCAGCAGTTGACATAAGATCTGCCCATTCAACGACAACCTGCTCTTCTGTATGAGAAAGGAGTTGGCGACTACCAGAGGCATCCTGTCGACTTCTGGTCCTCCTTGTCAACCTATCTACCAAGGACTGACATGCAATCTGCAGTATGATTGAGACTGACACATTAGTGGCATAACATGAAAGAAAGGCAGTGGAATTGGGATTGTACATTTTGCAGCTGGCTTGCTTCAGTTGGGTTGGAGTAAGTACCATTAGACATGTTACAATCTGGACTGCTTACCCTTACTTTTTATTTGCCCTTTACCCTTACCCTCTGCCCGGCCACCTCTGGGCCGCTCTGTGCTTACTGACCACTTGCTGTGGTGCCCTGTACCCTGTACCATGACACATCCCCTCTACCCTACCCTATGCCCATACCAGTGACATCATTACTTACCATGACGCACTCCTACCTACCCTTGACCCTGCTAAGTACTTATAGTGCCTCATCTTGTCTCTATGGACCTCAGACTTGACTTCTTGAGCAATCAAGCTAGTTCTACCCGTCCTGAAGCTCGAGTTCCTCCCAGGGACTTCCCTAGTGCGACCTCGAGCCTTCACTGCTTCTCTAGGCGTGGGAGTGATAGGACTCTTCATTCTAACCACTCCTTTACCTTGACAAGTTGTCCTTCCTCTCTCTGGGCTCAGCAGGTACTGGTTAACTTGACCAAGTAACTGTTCAGACCAGAAAGACTGTCCCCTCACACTCGTGCACTTGTGAACCACACTTCACCTGCGTGTTCCAGGCCCTCCAGAGTCTCTCAGAAGCCTAGGCTTGGGCTAGACCAAGCCAAGACCTCACCAGATGCACATGTCGTGCTGTAGGCCACGCTTGAGCCTAACATTAAGTCGAGTCTCCTCCAACCACAGTGGCTTCCTACTCAGCTTGAGAGGAAGAAGACCCAGACCTAGAAGAAGGATTTACTCATCGAGACCTCCAGGATCCCCCTCCTGATTGGCCTGACGATTATTTCATCTATGACAGAAGAGAAGAAGACAACCTTCTCCCTCACGTCAGAGGATCAGCATATTGGAGAGAGGACCACCTCGGAGCAGGCTATTGGGTCAGATACTTCAACGGAAGAAGAGGTGCAGTAGAATTCGACCAGGAAGAGAATAGGTGGTTCCCCCTATTCTTCATCGACAGAAACACATACACATCAGAACCACTTGCCCTCACAAGAGAACAGGAACAGGCTGTAGGCCTAGGACACCTCCAACCAGGAGATCCACAACAAGAACTCAACACAGACACTTCAGGATCATTCCAGTCCCCTCCCAGTGAACCCCCTATGCTCCTAGGCGTTGTAGGAGAACCAATCCCACCAGAAGAACAGTCCCCCATCACACTCCTCGTCCCCTCTCACCCTATTGAACAACCCCCTGCTGCCTTACACCCCCTCCCATCCATCATGGCAAATATTGGCCCCCAGCAACAACAACAGCAACAGCAAGCAGCCCAACAAGCTGCACCAGCTGCCCCTGCCCCTGCACAAGGTGGAGGAGGCAGACCAATTGGCAATCCCCCAGCTATCTTCACAGGGGATCACACCAAGGCCAATACCTTTGTCAGAGAGTTCAATATCTACGCCAGACTGAATGAAGGAACAGAAATCATGGCTAATCCCATGAGAAAGACTCTCCTCGCACTCAGCTTCATCAGAGGAGAGTTAGTCGAAGACTGGGTCGATCTTATGCACATCTGGATTGAAACACAGAGTGCCCCAGACAATCCAAACACGAACCACATCCAACTCCCCTCCACCAGCAATAACTACTGGCTCCACTACGTCACTGAGTTCAACTAACACTTCCAGGATTCAGCAGAAAAGCAGAATGCGATTGCTGTGCTGAGAAACCTTAGAATGGAAGGAAGGGATCTTGATTCCTATCTTGCTAAGTTCCACACACTGGCAGCAAAGGCCAGTTATGGACTTAATGAAGAAGGGACCCTGGAGATCCTAAGGGCCGGACTTCCCAATGAATTGGGAAAAGAAATCATAAAGAAACAGAACCCCCAGTCCTGGGACGAATGGGTGGCAGCTGCACATCAGGAACATGACATTTGGCTCTGCCTCAAAATCCTATACCCAACATGGAAAAGCAAGAACTCAGGACGCTCTCGCTTCGGGAAGCCAGAAGGAGAGTGGTGTCGCACCTTTGGGATGAAACCCAAACCATTCACACCCCAGCACCAGAACCGAAACAATGCAGTAGTCCCCATGGATGTCGATTGCATTGGCAGGACCCTAATGGACAACGAAAAGCAATGACTCATGAGGGAAGGCAAGTGCTTCCGATGCGAGGGCAAGGGACACATGTCCAAGGGCTGCCCCTCTCGCACTGCCACCTCTGCACCCACTAGAGGAACCAACCGCTCCCAATCATCCTCTGGACCCCCTGCATACATCAGAACTGCTGAGGAAGAAGAACTGAAGCAGGAGAAGGAAGCAAGGCTAGGAGTTGACAAAGTTATCGACTCAATTAACACTATGACTGCCGAAGAAAAGGAGGAGTTCTTGGAAAAGGCATTTGCCCAGAAGGGTTTTTAGGACGCTCTACCCCGACGGCCTGGGTACGAGCACTTTGAGTGGACACTGTATTTGTATCATGACAGAGATCTATGGCAATCCCAGTTATTTTACGATCCGCACACTCGATGGCTGAAGATAGAATCCTTATTGACTCTGGAGCTACCTCAAATTGCCTGGACAGGAAGACCGCATTGAGGATGCACTTCCCCCTCAAGCAGTTGGAACAGCCCAAACCAATCAAAAATGTAGACAGGACCCCTAACAGAGCTGGACGAATTACCCATTACTCAGACCTCTTAGTTCGCCTTCAAGGGAAGGAAGAGCTCATGCACTTCTATATCACAAACCTAGGGGAAGATAGAATGATCCTAGGCTTCCCCTGGTTTGAAGCATTCAACCCAGCAGTAAATTGGACAAAGGGGACAATGGAAGGACTCCCCATTCACATCACAACAGAGAGAGCAGCAGCACAGATGCCCCTGTCAGCTACCAAGAAAGCTGGAAGACGCATGGCCTACCCCCTCCAAAAGGGTGAACAGATCTTTGCCTGTGTCATTCCCCCTGAGTTCATCCAAAAGACCACCATTGCCACTGAAATAGCGGTTAAGGCAGCAGCCAAAAGGGAGAAGAAGACTTGGCAACAACTGGTCCCTGATGCGTACCACAGACACCAGAAAATATTTAGTGAAGAAGAGGCCTGACGCTTCCCCCCATCTCGTTCCTGTGACCATGCAATAAATCTTACAAGGGATGCACCAAAGACACTCGACTGTTGAACCTATCCCCTCACCCTGAAAGAACAAGATGCAGTGGATGAATATGTGGATGACCAGGTCAAAAAGGGATACATATCCCCTTCAGACTCTCCCTATGCATGTCAGATCTTCTTCGTAGCCAAGAAGGATGGCTCCTTCCGCCCTGTACAAGATTTCCATCACCTTAACACCTATACCATCCCGGACCAATACCCCATCCCAAACTTAGAAGACCTGACCTGTCGCCTGGCAGGAGCCCAACTCTTCACAGCCCTGGATGTGAGGGCAGGCTACAATAACATCCGCATTAGAGAGGGAGATCAATGGAAGGCTGCATTTAAGACCCCTGCTATGCGAACTAAGCCCCCAGGACACTGGGAGCCAAATGTGATGCCCTTTGGGCTATGCAATGCGCCAGCAACGTTCCAGAAGTTCATAAATGAGGTTCTCAAAGACCTCATTGCCACAGGCATGGTGCTATGCTACCTTGACGACATTCTAATTGCCACTACCAATGATATTCCCCTGCACCGAAGGATCATGCACCAAGTACTGGAACAGCTCATGGCAAATGACCTATACCTAAAGCCGGAAAAGTGCACCTTTGAACAAACCCAGGTAGCCTATCTCAGACTCATCATCGGAGATGGAAAGGTTCTTATGGACCCTGCAAAGGTGGAGGCAGTCCACACCTGGCCTCCCCCTAAGAATGTGCACGAACTCCATGTCTTCCTAGGCCTCATTGAATGGCTTCACCCATTCCTAAAAGGCTTTGCACACAAAGCACGACCACTTCACACACTTACTAAGAAAGGGGAACCCTGGAATTGGATGGAGGAATGCCAGATAGCCTTTGAAGCCCTAAAAGACCTCGCCACTTCGGGCCCAGCCCTCAGACAACCTGACTTTGAAGCCCCATTCGAAGTAGAAGTAGATGCCTCCAATTTCACCACAGGAGTGGCCCTGTGTTAAAAGGACACAAGGGGAAAGCCACAACCAGTGGCCTTTATCTCGCAAACTTTAAACCAAGCAGAAAGGGGCTACAATATCTTCGATAAGGAGCTCCTAGCAGTCATGAGGGCGCTCCGTCACTGGAGACATTACCTAGCAGGAGCCAAGCACAAGGTTATTGTACACACCGACCATGTGAACCTCCTATACTTCCAAGACTCCCACAAGATCAACCAATGCCTTGGGCATTATGTACTGGAGCTGGAAGAATTTGACTTAACCTTGAAACATTGCCCTGGAGCAGAGAACAAGGTGGCAGATGCCCTATCTCAACGCCCTGACTATGACAAAGGAGAGGGAGATAATATGGACGTCACTGTCCTGCCAACCTCCCTATTCGTCCGCACAACCATCACAGACACACCCACTAGTGCCCTAAATGATCAAATCTGAGCTTCACAGCACACACACTCTCATCTCCTTGAACCACTTGTAGCTGCCCACAACCTCACGGAGGCTCAGAACCTCTGGTGGAAGGGAAACGCATTGGTGGTCATTGGGGACAACAACCTTAAGAAAGGGGTGGTACACTTCTACCATGACACCCCTACTGCAGGTCACCCTGGAATTTCAAAGACTTTTGCACTTGCCTCTTGTGTCTATTGGTGGCCAAACATGAAGCAGTTCATAACAGACTATATGAAGGGATGTGCACAATGCCAGGCAAACAAAGTAAACACACACAGGACATGCCCCCCTTTGCTCCCCATCACCCCTAGAGACCAAGCCCTGCCATTTGAAACTGTGGCAATGGACTTTATCATGAAGCTCCCTGAATCGCAAGGCTTCGACATGATCCTCACCATCACAGATCATGATTGTACCAAGGCTTCCATATTCATTCCATGCAGAGAAGAGATCGACGGCCCAGGAGTGGCCAAACTCTATCTAGATCACATCTTCTGTCATTATGGAATCCCCAAAAAGATCATCTTTGACAGAGACCCTTGATTCACCTCCTCCTTCACTTGAGAACTGTGCAAACAGTTCGACATCAAACAGAACATAAGCTCCGCCTATCACCCGCAGACAGATGGGCAGTCAGAATGCACTAACCAACACCTGGAGCAGTACCTATGCTTCTGGTGCACGTCCAGACAGAATGACTGGGCGGACTGGTTACCCTATGCCCAATTTGCACTTAACTCATGGCCAAATGCGACCACAAGGAAGTCTCCATTCGAACTTCTGATGGGCCACTTACCCCAGGCCCAGTGGACCCTGAAACCAACCCCTAATCCAGCTGTGGAGCAAAGAATCACGCTCCTAACCCAATTGAGGAAGGAGGCGCAAGCACATGTGCTTAATGCACAAACCCTCATGGCACAAGTGCCACCAAAGTTCACACCTTATCAGCCAGGTGACCAAGTATGGCTTGAAGGTACGAACATCAGGACCACACACCCAACAGTCAAGCTAGCCCCTAAACGCCATGGACCCTTCACTATCACAGAGGCCTTATCCGATGTCACCTATCGCCTCAGCCTCCCCTCCTCCTGGAAGATATGAAATGCGTTCCATGTCTCCCTCCTTACCCCTTATAGGGAGACGGCCTCCCATGGCCCCAATTTCGAATGACCACCACCTGACCTGATTGAAGGAGAGGAGCAGTATGAGGTGGAACATATCCTCGACTCAAAGAGATATGGAAGGGGGCGTGCCCTTCGATACCTGGTCAAATGGAAGGGATACCCTGATGCAGACAACCAGTGGGTCTCTAAACACGACCTGCACGCTCCTGACCTTGTCTCCTCCTTTCACCAACAACACCCTGAAGCCCCAGCACCCTCTCACATATAAATAGACCCCTGCACACCTCAAGAAACAGTATGGCTAAGAACCGATCCCTCAAACACCCTTACTTCCCTATCCCTAACAGACTTCGTCGCAAAGCACTCCTTAGACCTACTTACATGACTTCCCAGAATGCACCAGTGATCTGTACCCCTACACCTGAACCCATCAATGAAATTCCCCGCCTTTCTGCTCCCCCTCCTTCACGCCCTTTGACTCCTGCACCTTTTGCTACTGAAGACCATGTACTATACGTCCCAAAGCTCCCCTTTACTGTGATTACTGACCCAGAGTTCCCCCACGTTGTCTCCACTTCCATTACTCAATACATGATTCGCCATTTGGATGCCCAACAGACCCATGCCTTCTCAAGGGCCTACCTACAATTAGATGCTTCTGCACCTACAATACCTTCAGACGTTTTTACTAACTATTCAGTAGAGCGATCTGCCTGGTGGTACGTTGCCAGGCGAGCTGCGGCTTGTGCTGCAGAGAGGCTGGCTGGCTATGTCAGCCAAGGCCTCAGGACTGCCCTTGAGAGCGTCCCCTCAGTCACTACCAAGATCCTCAGCTTCACCCAGATGGAGGAGAAGATGTACTATGGCCCGATCGTACAAGAAGGGCCCGACTACGAATGTTTCCAGTGCTTTGTCTCACTCCCAGACTTCCCCTCCATCATTGGACAACCAGAAAGATTGGAGCGCATGATGCCCAGCTCCCCTATCATTGACACCTCCTCCGTTTCAGCCATATCCCCTGTCCCTTCCCTCACCTTCACTCTAAAGTCCTCACCATCCTCCTCTCCACCTCCCCCTGACTCTCCCAACGAACCAACCGATCCTCAGCTCCCAGGCTTCTGGGAGAATAGCCCAGACATGGCAGACTACGTCTACTACGAGATTCCTACTGAAGAAGATCCCACCTAACTCCAACCAGCATGATATGTCTCCTATGAAGGAGGCACAGACCCGAAGGTGTTGGGCACGATGGGCCCCAACCTTCCAGTCTATGGAGAGCCCCTCCGCCTCCCTTACAGTCCATTCCACCTCTTTAGCCTCTCTCTCACCCCAGAACAACGCGAGTCACTCCTCTTCACCTCCCCTTGAGAATCCAGCGTTGATGAGGCCCTTAGGGACCTTGGAGACCTTCCCATGTGCGCAGAAATCGAATGATACAGATGGGCCTGTGTGGCCATGGGCACCAATGCCCTACTAGTCCAGAAATACCAGATGCACCTCACCACAGCCCTCCAGAGGTGAGATAGCTGTATTGTGCGCCTGGAACAACACCGAGCTTGGGAGAAGCTCGAACCACATCTACCCCTCCAAGTCCCTCGTTGCCTCCACTACAGAGCAACCGCCTTTGGTCTCTCTACCTCTGGTGCCTCTACGCGCCATGAATTCCCTGCCTTATACAACGAACCAACCACCCATGCCTCCAGTAACCAGTCCTCAGCCTCGACCCCTTCCACAGTTTGCCCCTCTGGAGCACGCGATGGTGGAAGGAAGAAGAAGGCCTATAACTCAGCTCGTTCTGACCACAAGAGGGGCAAGGGCAAGAAACCACCTCAGTGACCTCCTACCCCCCCCCCTCCCCTCTGTAACATCTGTGGCATGCCAGGCCACACACATCTTGAATGCCCAAGGAATGAAGATGCGAGGGCACGTTGTGAGATGTGTGGCAAGATCGGCCACTTCACCAGGAACTGCTACAAGAATAGATACTGTTCCTACTGTCGCTCCTGGGGCCACAGAGGCCCTGAGTGCACCAATCCTCACTGAGACTGCTCCACCCAC
Source organism: Russula sp. MG48 (assembly GCA_003313725.1). NCBI lineage: Eukaryota > Fungi > Basidiomycota > Agaricomycetes > Russulales > Russulaceae > Russula > Russula sp. MG48. The sequence goes on along the minus strand of QLOS01000052.1, from coordinate 42,384 downwards.
CGCCCCTGCATTGTCCCTTGCAACCATCAATACTATGACTGCCCTGTGGATCGTAGTGGTCCCACCTGGGATGACCACGACTGCACTGTGGATCCCCACCGCTCTATTGACACTGGAGACAACGATGCGTACCTTACTAGCTAGGAAAGTGGAACTTTTCCCCTAAGAAAGGGGTGATGTTACGATCTGGACTGCTTACCCTTACTTTTTATTTGCCCTTTACCCTTACCCTCTGCCCAGCCACCTCTGGGCCGCTCTGTGCTTACTGACCACTTGCTGTGGTGCCCTGTACCCTGTACCATGACACGTCCCCTCTACCCTACCCTATGCCCATACCAGTGACATCATTACTTACCATGATGCACTCCTACCTACCCTTGACCCTGCTAAGTACTTATAGTGCCTTGTCTTGTCTCTATGGACCTCAGACTTGACTTCTTGAGCAATTAAGCTAGTTCTACCCGTCCTGAAGCTTGAGTTCCTCCCAGGGACTTCCCTAGTGTGACCTCGAGCCTTCACTGCTTCTCTAGGCGTGGGAGTGATAGGACTCTTTGTTCTAACCACTCCTTTGCCTTGACAAGTTGTCCTTCCTCTCTCTGGGCTCAGCAGGTACTGGTTAACTTGACCAAGTAACTGTTTAGACCAGAAAGACTGTCCCCTTGCACTCGTGCATTGCTTGCACTCGTGCACTTGTGAACCGCACTTCGCCTGCATGTTCCAGGCCCTCCAGAGTCTCTCAGAAGCCTAGGCTTGGGCTAGACCAAGCCAAGACCTCACCAGACGCACACGTTGTGCCGTAGGCCACGCTTGAGCCTAACAGACAGGGCAGCGATACGACTGTGGCCCATGTACAATCAGGCCGTGTATGTCAATTCCTATCAACGCCACACCCAGAGCGAACCCCTCCCCACCACGTTGACGACCGAAGCTGTGCCCCTGATAACTTGTCAGGTACTGATGACTCCCTGGGGGGAGGTGGTTGGGACGAGCATGGAGAAAGTGAGGCCCTGGGATGTCTGGAGATCACGGAACAAGTGGATGCAAGCACACAAACAATGGAGCAGGAAGATTCAGACAGGTACAACCCAGATGATCACGATGCAGGTGATGCACTGTACCCTGACGTGAGCGACCCCACCTATGACTAGGGACTGTGAGGCAAGGACGCCCCACCTAAGGAGGGGGGCAGTGCCATGGTTCGGACTCCTTTTACTTTGTATTTACTTTACCGTCTCGTGTCAGGTGACGCCCAGTGTCACATGACCTCCCCCATCTCATCCCCAGGTCCCCCCTCCCATGCCGAGCAACAGCTGAAGGCATAGGGGGACACGTGTCTTCCTTGTGACTCCCACACTCCCTGACTCGTCAGGGAGTTAGCTTACTCATTTCCCTGCTTGCTTACTTATCTCTGGACTGCGGCATGACTCACATGGCACGAACGGCAGCGGAGGGTGACGCGGCCTGGTAGGACTTGTAGTATAAAAAGACACAAAGCTTGGGGCTTACTTCCCCAAGCTTCAACTTAGCTTTCCAATTACGCACTCGTCTCACCTTTTATTTGGCATATCAGTTTGGTGCTAAATACAAGTTATCTGTCTTCGCTCAATCTCCTCTCTTTACTCGCAAAAACCTTATAGAGATAGCATCTTCTTTCTTTGTCGTCCAAAGAAAGCTGTTGCTATCCCTACTCCTTCCTGAACTCCCAGGAGTTGTTAGTCAGACTTAGTAGCGACAACTAAGTCCGACTTCCACCCCCTGTTCCCATCACCAACACCAACTCACTTGCATCCTGTGACCAAGTTGACTTGAAGTTATCTTGTGCTTGACCTGACGCCCCGTGCGTGGCGTAGCACCCATCAGCAAGTGCAATGTAACAAGGCTAGGGAGTCCCATCAGCCCTGGGACTGACCAAACTTGCAGTGGGATTGCCCACAATGGTTGGACCTCCCCTGTTACGATCGCGCTGCCGTTGCACACTGACCCAGCCACTACGCAGTCTCTAGGACTTGCAGCTGGTTACCTGACAAGACAAGGATGGAATCAGGACCTCCCTGGGAGGCCCTACATTGAATGAAGACTGGCTACACTACGGACATTGGTATGGACATTGATTTGGACTGATTAGGAAGGAGCTCCTAGCCTCATGCTACGAGCGCATGGTTGTGGAACCCACATGGCACCTGCAGGTGCAGGCGTGCAGCACATCACCTCGGCACATCACAGTACGCTAAAGGCGTGTTCCCTAGGTCCTAGGGTGTAGTGCAGACATGTTCCGGCGTGGATGCAGGCCGTGCGTCCTTACGATAACGGACTCTTAGCTGATTGGACACCTGGACTAACCCCTGACATCATACTGTATGCGCATCCATCAGATTGAACTAGAACGCTGCCGTGCCCTTAGGGTGTGTGCTCTGGACTCTTATGATGACATGGGCCCTATGCCCTGACACTTATGAGTCCCTCTTGATAGGGGCCTGACTGGTTTACTATAAGTAGTACACATTTCTGTCATGTAGCAGACAGACTTGACCTCTTGGCTTTCAGCCTACAGAACTTTAACAATCCAGCCTATTGAACCTTGGAATCCCTGCAGTGGGAAGCACCCCAAGGCTAGAACGAACCAGGACAGACCTTCAAGGACCACCAGTACACTCCACTCCTTGCTCTATCACTCTTTCTCCTCCCTTGTATTCAGGGAACCCTTGGTCTTGAACACATTTGTGCTTGTGCACTCCATAGTGCTTGCGCCATTTGTGCATTAGTGCACCTCTATTGGCCTATGTCTTGTGCCATTGCAAACAAGAGAAGAACCTTAGTCAAACATCCACAGTGCACGCAGCACTATCATGAAGCAGGACTTGGGCTGAACCAAGTCACCGATAAGCAAGTCGCTTAGAACGCCCAAGGCTAAGCGTAACATCCCCAGGGTATACTTGGTCTAGACCACTGCCATGGGCAAGACCACCTCAACCCATGGGCTATCCCAGTGGGATGACCAGACCTTGGGATGGGAAAGACCAGACCTGTGGGACCAAGTCCCAGGTCTGGGGCCTAAGTAGGGTAGTCTTTCTTGGTGCAACTATCTACCCTAAGCAGGTAGTTAGGGGGGGCTGCCTGAAGTGTCCATTTATGTGTCTTCACAATCCAGATCATCTTGGAGGGGAAGTCCTGGTAGAGGGTGTTGTTGATCACCCCATCCTGATGAAGTGCATTGGCCTTAAACCATCTAGTAAGAGTGGTGTCCCTGTCCTCATTCCTTTGGAGAGCCTCCTGGGGGTTTTCTCTATCAGGATTCAAGACAACTCCCTGCTGCATGAGAAGATGGACCTGAAGGCGCATAACACTGGGCTCATGCCTCTGCATTTCAAAGAAGTAGAGGCACCAATTGGCCTCACAGCTGCTAACATATCTGGCATCCAAGTACTGCTTGATTTCATCCACCCAGGTGCCAAACTCCATGGTGGTGTGATCATGGCCCTTGTAGACATACTTGTAGATGTACTTGACTGCCCTGACAGAGGCTATGGACTCAATGTTGATGTGGCAGCAGTACTTCCATATAAGGTACTTGGAGTAGCACACCACCCACTGGTTGTCAACCTGCTTCCCTCTGACTACATGAAACCTGCCAGTGTCAGAGTGCTTGGTGTAGGCATAGGAGTCCTTTGAGACTATGGTGTGCTCCCTTAAGGGCTTGGGGAAGCCTTTGGAACACCTCCCATTAACCATGCAGGGTGCATTAGGATTTTGATTGCCACAGGGCCCATGGACCATGAACTTTTTGATAAGTGCAAGCAGCTAATCATTGTAGAGGGGGAACTCTGAAGACATAAGGCTGTCAATCTGCTCTGGAGTGTGCAGCTTGGCATGAGGCTTTAGAAAGACAACAATGTGGGCATGAGGAAGACCCCTCTTCTGAAGCTCAATGGTGTAGAGGAAAGCTGCCATGTCACCCAGTGCACCTTGCTTTATGTCCTTGATGAGAGACTAAAGCTTGGCATGGAAGACATGCACCACCAAGTCTGGGTGATCAGAAGCAGCCTGGCCATGCAGCAGAGCACCTTGAATTTCTGGCCAGGTGGGGTTGGCAGTCATGGTCACAAAAAGGTCTCCTCCACCAAAGTAGCGGTTGATGGCCAATGCATCTTGACAATGCTGCTGCATGTTTCTAGTGCTTCCAGAAAATGATGAAGGGAGAATGAACCTCTTTCCCAGGTCATTCAAGTTGGCATCAGCATTGGCAGCCACAGCATCCACCAAGCCCTAATAAATCTCAACCCTAAGCTTGGACTGAATGGCTCTAATTTGAGAGAGGTGCTTCTGCTCAGCAATAGCCCAGGCTTCACAGACATACTCCTAGAAGAGTTTGCCAGTGAGGAAGAGATGGTTGGACTCAATGACAGTGGGGCAAATGTGGAAGCGAGAGCAAAAATACTCTTCCATGCTGACAAATTTTCTCTGTTGAGCTCCCCTCTGGTCTTCCAGCTCATTGTAAGGAAGCCGGCAATACCACCCAAGCTGTCCAGTTGGGAATAGAAGGACATAGTGCAATGAGGGATAGAAGGGATGGTAATCAGTGATCCTCTGAAGGGGTTCACCAAACTTCCTATAGAGAATGATATCTTGAATATCAGCAGGCCTATCTCCATCTCCTGGAAGGATAACAGCTATCTCCCTAACTGATGCATCTGAAGCCTGATAGTGGCGCCCATCACAATTTTCTTGAAAGTGCAGGGCTATCTGGCATTGCTATTCAAGAGGCATATTCTGGGTCAATTCATATGCCTGCCTGTAGAACTAAACAGCAGGATGGGAGCGATACAACATGTCCTGGAGGGTGTGCAATGTCATCTGATTAAGGTTGGAATTATAAGCATTGGCCAAGCAATGATCCAGTGCAACATCTGAGTCATAGATGTAGAGCTAAGCATAGATAGGTGGATCACCCTCTGGTGGGAGCAGAGAGCCAGCTCTATGAATGAGTTCTCCATGGAGCCTGAAAGAGTAAGGCCCATGACCTTGATTGATGGAGTCATCCACCCTTCTGCCAACTGAAGTTATTGCCAATGCATTGTTGTAGTTGCGAATGTGAAGGCGAAAGGCTTTTTCAGATGGATCTTGGGAAGTCAGAAGCTGATAGAGCTCAGGAGGGGCTGGCTGGAGAGAAGGAATGGAGATTTTGCCCTGATAACAGCACATGCCAAATTTGGGATTGGCTGCAGAAGAGACAGTAAGACACTCAGGCAGCCAATGAAGGGCCTTGCAAGAGGGGCATGGAATGTTTATCTCTTCAAGGTCATAAACAATTCATCCAGGGTTAAAGGGCTGGCATGCAATAGGAAGCTAAAGGTAAATATTATTTAGTAAAAAATTTAAAAATAGATAGATTTAAAACTTACAGGGTTATGGTTAGGTTGAGGGGGAAGAGGGGGAAGAGCTGCATGCATTGCAGCTAATTGCACAGGATGTAAAATTTGTGGAGGAGGAGCAAGAGAGATAGGGGCTGAGGGTGGGGGAAGGGCAGGAGCAGGAGCAGGAGCAGGAGCAGGAGCAGGAGCAGGCACAGGGATAGGAGCAGGGGCAGGAATAGGAACAGGGGGGATAGGGACAGAGGCAGAGGCAGAAGCAAAGGCAGGAGCAGCAGCAAGAGCAGAACCAGAGGGACCCTAACCATCAGAGAAACAATATTTCATGTTTAGTTCAAATACACAAAAATAGATATTTAAAACTTACAGAAAAAGATTGAGCAGCTGATTGTCCAAAGTTAATAATTTGATGAGAAGCATGGGAGGTAGAGCATCGTGAGGGAATGGGAAGAGGAGCAAGAGCATTTAGCTGAGCAACTAAATGAGATGGCAAATTATGAAAAGTTTGCCCATTATAAGTGGGCAAGGGGAGGGGAGCAGCAGCAGGTATCCTACACTGCTTAGGGGAACCCATAAGATGCTGGCTACGCTCCTCATGGCATGCAGCATGCTGGGTACGCTGGGGGGAAGTAGGAGGAGTGCTAGGCACTACAACTCCAGCAGGGGGAAGAGGGGGAGCAGGAGGAGGGGGAGGAGTGGCTGGCAT
>QLOS01000052.1:7145-36221 GCA_003313725.1 Russula sp. MG48 | reverse complement strand
CAGGAAAGGGAAGCAAGCAACCAAATTCTCCCAAAAATAAGTGAAATCAGTGCAAGCAGTGGCAGTTGATAGTGGAGCAACTTCCAATAAAGGAAGGGGAGGTATCTTAATTGTGGCCTAAACCACCCCACCAACCCAATCTCCCTGCACACTGCACCCTGTGAGAGGTCCCCTCCTGAGACTCAAAGAATCCTAAAAGGTTGGCAACCAGCAAACACCCTGTTTTCACAGGGAAGCCAGGGAGGTAGGACTTCAGGGGCTTCACCTTGGTCTACAAATTCCCTAAGAACCCAGTGCAAGCCTATGTGCAAGCCCAGCCAAGAGAAACAGCCAGAGAGAGCATGAAGCAACCCAGAAGGAAGGAAGCCCTTTAAAAAGAGTTAAGATGAGTGAAATTTATAATAGCAAGCATACTTATGTCCAAAAGGCTGAAAAAGAGGGGGAAACAGGTCCTAAAGGTGGGCAGAGGGACTAAAACAGAGGGAAACAGTTAAAGATCATATAGAGGAATAAAAAAAGATAGGAAAGATACCTTTGCTGATGAAAATAGGGCAGTAAAGGTGGGAAGTAGGCTTAAGAGGTGGGCAGAGTGACTGAAGAATAGTTTGTGTTGACAGAGGGCAAAGTTTCAAAAGGTGTGGCTGAGTTTCGAAAGGTGCGTGGCAAGCATGTGGCTCAGCCTGGCTCCAGCATAGCATTCAGTATCATAAAATAAACTTGTTGTCGTCACACCACAGAACCATTCAATAATCATCATAATTTCAGTTAGAACTACTACAAAAGTCCTACTGTCGCTACAGGTAATCATAAACTGCTCCATTGCTGCTGTTGTTGTCACAACCCCACCACCTGTTATGCTTTTTCATTCTCATCCCACGTATGACCCTTTGCCCATCTTGAACCTACAGTTGTGGATAAGCAAAGCCATCCAGTTTGATATCTCAAGATCTAGAATTATTTGAGAAAAACTAAGGCCAGATTCAGACTCAGGGAGGCTGAAAGAGTCCAAAAACACTGAGATTGCTGAATTTTATCAAGAAATGGCTCTGGCCAAAATTTTGGACCAAAATTTTGAAACATTGTGTACCTCTTTTGGCAAATCTGGGAAAAAAAACATTATCTTATCTATGAAATGGTACTGGGTTGAGAACTGCATCAATGGCCATCACTTCGAGTTGTTGTGACACTTGTCAGTGACACTACCTCCAGCATCCTCCTCTGCAAAATTTAGCTTTAGACTGTCAAAAATCAGGTTCTCTATTAAATCTTTGTTCACTCCATCTCTGTGTGACTGTGATTGTGTGGTGTCAGCCACATTAAGAGCTTTGGGTGCATGGGGGAGCTCAGGATCTGATTGGTGGGGCTGATTCCAATTTCCGAAGGCTCCACTGATGTTCTTAGCCCTCTTCTAGGGTTGGCCACATGGCATACTGTTTAGAGTGCAAGCAACATGTTTGATTTATTTCTGGCAGAATGGCTCGATGATCTCCAAAACCAATTACAGAATCAGACTCAGCACAAAGAAAGGAGTCGATTGGCATATTTTTCATGATTTTAGGATGCTTTTTGATGTCTGGCCAATATTTTGGGGTAAAAATACTGTAATATGGTAATTACAGGAATTCTGCTCATGCAAATCAACTCTCAAGGTCCCAAAGGAATGTCTTATGCACTCTAGAAACACTTAGACTGAGTTTGGGTGCAAGAATAAAACATTTTCAAAACTGGATGGCTTTGCTTGTCCGCAACTGTACAACCATAGTACAGTACTTGACTTGCGAGACTCGATAGGAAGCCTGTTCTCACAACTCCCAACTATATAAGGTAGCCCAGACTGTAGCAGCATCCCTAGGCTTGTTGTCACGCCCACCGAGTGAGCGTACCTCCACAGGCGAAGGAGGGGGCGTAGGCGATGTTGGTGACTGCGGCCTCGTGGGTAGGAGGTCTGTATACCTCTCGTGTGCAGGCATACTCTTGTGACGTCTGATAGAGAGCTTTCCCTTGCCTTTGAGCATACACTAAGGCTCTGCAAGGGGACGCGTGAAGTCTAGCAACTGACCAGAGGAGCTGTGGTTCACAAGGGAAGGAAGGGAACCATTCAGGGGCTGAGATTACAAGAGAACAGACTTAGGGTCTGTCCTAGGCATACAGCGTGATATAAGTACATGTACAGATGACTCATAGGGAGTCAGGACGAGTCATGGTGCCCCTAGGACACCGCTACTAGTACACAGTCATTTGGAGTCATTGTATCGTATGAGTCAGTAGGTGCCGAGGCAGCGCATGTGCAGAGGCGTGCAGATGTAGCACTAGTGGATGCGTGTCGGACCCGACGGCCCGTCAGGCCATATGGTAAGCGTACAGTGCGAGATAGGAAAGCATAGACAGGGTCACAGGCCATAGGGGCCCGGCAGTCCATAGGCGAAGTGCAGAGAATGGTAGGCAGTAAAAATGAAAAGAAATAAGGTGTACGGTGAAGCGGGAGCGTAACACTTGTTCTCTTCGTACCAATACCGAGCTATGCTCTGACCCTTGGTGGTTATCGTATTCTCCTCTTATCTTGTGAACCCCCAGATCCTCAGGCCGATTGCCTGACTTTGAACTCCCCTGCACTGAACCCTTGACTTGGGGCCATGCGCATAAGGGGACCGCCACTGCCTGCGTCCCTAATCTTGAGGGACTTGCAGTGCCTGAGCCTAGCCTAGGACTCAGTGACATCAAATCGACACCGACATGCTCAGTGCTTGAGCATAACACTAGAACAAGCCTCTCGACACCACGAATGACAGACTCAATACAGCAATCATGATAAACCACCCCACATCGACACACTACTCTACTGATTGCCAGATCGCGCAAGATCCGCTTGACCAAAAGTCACGTGACTACCATTGATCGAAAGATACACATCACCCCGATCCAGATCTAGGAGCCCTTATCGATCACTCCACAATAACGACCTGTAGACCAGAAATGATGATGACAGTATTGCCAACCATAAACGATAGTATGCACATGCCCCAAGTGCAGACAGCGATATTCCCACCAGGGTATGGGCCCCCGGCGCCCAATCCACCAAATGCACCCCCAAACATGCCACAGGCACCACAGCTAGTGCCTTACGAATGGTGCCTAGAAGGACTAGAACCCGCAATATTCACAGGAGATCACATGACCACTGACGCCTTCATTCACGAACTAAAACTCTATCAGTTCCTGAATTCTGAACACCCAATCATGACCAGAGAAGAAACCCGAATCACACATGCCCTGACATACATTGAGGGCAAGGCAGTGAACAAGTAGAAGCGGGCCCAAGAAGAGTGGCTCCTTCAAACACCATGCCCAACCTGGGGCAAGTTCGAAGCCCAATTCACCCAAGACTGGCTTGATGTCAATGAATCATATCATGCCCAAGCACGACTTGACAACCTCACCATGACTGGTGACGACATAGATGACTATATCACCAGGTTTGCCACTCTAGCATGCAAAGCACTATACTGCGAAGACGACCCAGTGGTACTAGAGAAGTTCAAGCAAGGGCTCAATCTATGCCTCCTTGAAAACTGCACAAACTACGATCAACCCCAGACTTGGACAGACTGGAAGTCCTCCAGCCGATGTCGACAAGCCATCATCACAGTGATGAAGCCGCACCGACAAGCCCTATGGGAAACGAGGCACGCCACTGCCTTCCCAAGGACACAAACCACCCGAACGACCCCTCGAATCCTGTTATGACCCCAGGAGACACCACTGCTTATGTGGTCCAACACACCAGAACCCAACGATGACCCAGAGCCAATGAAAATCACTCACTTCAAAATAAGCCAGCGGCAATCAGCTGCAAACCTTCAGCGCATTAGGGACTGAGAACTCTGTAGGAAGTTGTTTGTAAAATGACCCAAGCTGTACCAGTTGCGACAAAAACCCAGGACCTAACCGGCAACAACACCAGCAACGGGACAGCAGGCACTTGAGTGTATTTTGAAGCTCAGCGCTGAAGCACGCCACAAGTTAGTGTCGCACTGGATCCGCACGCACAGTGCAAATCCCAGCTTAGAACAGATAGCATTGGCTCGCGCCATGTTTAGCCAAGACGTATTCCTACCACATGTCAATGCTATTCAGATCCCCATGACCTACCAGACCGCAGCCAAGGAGATGTTGCTTCACACATTCCTCGACACAGGGGCCACAGAATGTTTCACCAGTCAAAAATTCGTTGACGACCAGAAGCTAGGAGTCTGAGCCCTCGTGACACCCCAACAATTGAAAAACGCAGATGGGTCCCCCAATAAAGGTGGGGACATTACACATTATACAGATTTAGAAGTCACCACAGGAGAAGAAGCCCACATCCTGCGGTTCTTCATCGTGGACATGGATGGTGATCACGTTGTGCTGGGATACCCCTGGTTCACAGTAGCAAACCCACACCCAGACTGGAAGACGGCCACATTCGACACCCCCATCACCATTCGCACAATCGGAGCAGCAGTGAAACGCCAAGGGAAGTCGACGAGAGTGGCGGGTATGTGTTATGCACATATCATGACTGAAGAACCCCCACTTGAAGAAGGTGACGAGCTCTTCGTACGCCTTGCCAAAACCACAGTGGCCCAACAGTTAGCAGAATAAGCAGCTGACAAGACCGAATGCACCTGGGACCAGATTGTTCCTCCTCAGTACCATGCACATGCGCGCATCTTCAGTGAAGAAGCAGCGCAACGATTCCCCAATACATGACCTTGGGACCATGCCATCGACCTCAAACCAGACACCCCTGGGACACTAGACTGTAAAGTCTACCCCCTCACACCAAACGAAGACATCACGCTACAGAAATTCATCGACAAGAACCTCGCTAAAGGGTACATATGGGCCTTTAAGTCACCCTATGCATTCCCCTTCTTCTTCATCAAAAAGAAGAATGGCAACCTTAGACCAGTACAGGACTACCGCAAATTGAATACATGGACGATATGCGACATGACACCACTTCCACTCATTCAGGAGCTTATGGACCAACTCACTAGGGTGCATGGGGAACCCGCAGCCCTCTTTACGAAACTTGACATTTGCTGGGGATACAACAACATCAGGATTCACAATGGAGACCAATGGAAGGCAGCGTTCAAGACCAATCGGGGTCTTTTTGAACCCATGGTCATGTTCTTTTGTTATGCTCCTGCTTCGCTGTATGCTTCATTTTCTTTCATTCTTACTGCCTACTGCCCCCTGTGCTTCGCTTATGGACTGCTGGGTCCCTATGGCCCGTGACTCCGCCTATGCCTTCCTATTTCGCTCTGTATGCCTACCACATGGCCTGACAGGCCGTCGGCCCCGACGTGCATCCACTAGTGCTACATCTGCACGCCTCTGCGCATGCGCTGCCTCGGCACCTACTGACTCATACGATACAATGACTCCAGATGACTATGTACTAGTAGCGGTGTCCTAGGGGCACCATGACTCATTCTGACTCCCTATGAGTCACACCTTCATGTACTTATATCGCACAGTTCACCTAGGACAGACCTTAAGTCTGTTCTCTTGTAATCTCAGCTTGTGAACGGCCCCCTTCCCTCACTTGTGAACCACAGTTCCTCTGGTCAATTGCCAGACTTTGTGCGTCCCCTTATAGAGCACTAGTATATGCTCAAAGGCAAGGGAAAGCTTACCATCAGACGTCACAAGAGCACACCTGCACGTGAGAGGTATACAGACCTCTTACCTTTGAGGCCTCAGTCACCAGTGTCGCCTACACCCCCTCCTTCACCTGTGGAGGTATGCTCACTCAGTGGGCGTGACATTAGAACAGACTTACCCAGTCAGCCAGAGGCCCCTGGCCCAAGTACCATCGTGGAGTCACCAGTAGACCACAAGTTCAGGCCATTCACAGTCACACTCTGTGTGGAAGATAATAGGAAGGAAGACCAGCAAGTCCTCTTCCTCCAAGAAGGATATGAGTCATCACAACACTTTGAAGGAACAATCCCATGGACAGGGCACTACTTCCTCGCCATCCTCCCAGGACGATCCAAGATTGCAGCATACCCAATACACCACGTAGCAGGTGCCTGGTATGAAGTTGCATACGACAACAAGACTAACAAACACTTCGCTTACGCGACTGCCAAGACACACTTCCCATTGCTAGGGGAGCCACTAGACCCACAAGACCTAGAGGACAACACTACTGCCTTCACTACTGATATAGAAGGAGCGCTAGAAGGCGCAGCACGACAAGAGGTCAGAGACCCAAGCCCAATTGAAGAAGAACAAGATGAAGTGCAAGTTATGAGCACCCATACCATTGCCCCACCGCGTTTCGCCCTTGCAGTCGGCCAGACGTATGCAGACATCGCCAGAGTTAATCCATTTGCCCCAGCAGAGCCCCATGCTGACCCACTGCACGGAAGGGGTGGAGGACTGCCAGGAGGAGGCAAAGGACCGCCAGAAGGAGGTGGAGGACCGCCAGGAGGAGGAGGAGGCTACCCAGGAGGAGGACCACTCGGAGTAGGACCACCAAGGGGAGAACCACCTGGATTCCCAGGATTTGACCTCGATGCCCCAGCCCCACAAGGTGCGGACGCGAAACTAGTGGGCCAACCCCTGGAACCCTTTAGAGGCAGCGAAGAAGGATGAAAGATTGCCCAGCAATGGATGCTGGAGCTCGAGACCTACCACTTTCTAAACAGAAGGTCCGCAGCAATTGCGCAAGAAGACAACCGTGTTGCACATGCCCTCACCCTCATCAAGGGACCACATGTGGATGGCTGGGCACGCCAATGCATGAAGTGGCTACAGCAAGTCTCCAGGGGCACCATACAAGACGACCATCCATGGGACTCCTTCAAAACCAGATTCCTCCTTGACTATGCAGACATCTCAGCCCCTCAGAGGGCGCAGCAAGAGCTCATGGTGATCAAAATGTACCCACAAGAGGGCATTGATAGTTACATTGTCAGATTCGAAGAACTCGCAGAAAGAGGGAATCTTGAACCTAACAACGTCACAGTTGTCTGGTACTTCTGGAAAGGCCTCAACCCCGGACTTCTCAGGGCCTGTCTCAAAGAAAGGCCTGTCCCTATGACTTGGGAGGAGTGGAAGCACACTGCATGCACCAACCATGTCCACTGGCAGATCGAGCAAGGCATCCTCGCCCAACAGAAGCAGCAGAACCCCTTCACAGGGGCCCAGCGAACTCCTCGTCCCTTCTTCCCCTTCCCTACACGAGGCCCTCGCCCCCAGCAACAAATGCAGTGCCATCAGCAACCGCTCCGCCCAAGCCAGATGGGACCAGTTCCTATGGAGGTGGACTGTCTCAGGGCCATGCTCAGCGACTCAGAGAAGGCCTGACTTCAGAAAGAAGGACGCTGTTTCCAATGCAAGAAGCAAGGCCACCTCGCACGCCAATGCCCACAGAGGAAAGGCAAAGGAAGCTTCCCTCACACCGCCAAAGCACAAGCGGCACGAGAGTATGAAGAAGAGGACCCAGGGGACGCTGCCACACCAGTAACTGCTGCCCCACCAGGAGTAATGGCCCCAGACAAAATTCTCAAAGCAATGGCCGCCCTCAGCGACAAACAGTATGATAAGATGGGTCAGATGTGGGAGACTCAGGGTTTTCAAAGCGCCTGAATATGTCGGCCAGTATTCGGGCAATGTTCTGTCGTGATGTGTATCTACCAAGAATCAAATCATTGCGTATCCCAGCTCAGTTACACACCTCGACTGCCACGGCCGAGCTCCCTGTCTTCATTAACAGTGGGGCAACAGAGAACTTTGTCAGCCCAACATTTGTTAGAAGGAATAAAATCACCACATTACCTCTCAAACGCCCCAGGAAGCTACGGAACACAGATGGGAGCAAGAACAGCATCAGGGAACTCACCAGCTTCACTGAACTCAAAATAGTCACTGGCAAAAAGAGCCACATCCATCGCTTTTACATTGCAGAACTAGGAGGAGACGACCTCATACTAGGCTACCCATGGCTCGCATCAGTCAACCCCTGCATCGACTGGACAAAGGGCACCATTGACCAAGATATCGCCCTCTGCACACTAGAAGCGTCACTACTCCAACCCACACCTCCAGTACGGGTCGCGGGACTACAGGTCAATATCCCCTCATTCCAACCCCTCTTAGAACCAGGAGACAAGCTCATCATGCGTCTCTGCAAGGCCACCGTCTCCCAACGCATTGCTGAGGAGGCACAACCAAAGGAAAAGAGGACATGGGACCAGATAGTACCAGCTCACTACCACCGCTTCAGGAAGGTCTTCAGCAAACAAGCAGCGCAGCACTTCCCAGAATCACGACCCTGGGACCACGCCATTGACCTCAAGCCTGACGCCCCAGACACCATGGACTGCAAGATTTACCCACTCAACCCTAGGGAACAGGCTGCACAGCGAGAATTCGTCAAGGAGAATGAGGGCCTCAGCCTGATCCATCCCTCAAACTCCAGGTATGGTTTTCCAGTCTTCTACGTCAAGAAAAAGAATGGGGACCTACACCTGGTCATCGACTATCAAAAACTAAATGCTGTCACCGTTCGCAATCGTTACCCACTGCCACTGATCCCAGAATTAATTAACCAGGTGAGGGGGCATGCACTATTCATGAAGATGGACATCAGATGGGGCTATAACAACATTCGTATACGTGAAGGAGACCAATGGAAGGCAGCCTTCAAGACCAACTTGGGACTATTCGAACCAATGGTCATGTTCGTTGGCCTCACCAACTCTCCAGCAACCTTCCAGACCATGATGAACCAGATTTTCAAGGAACTCATTGATGGCGGCTACGTTACAGTGTACATGGACGATATCCTGGTGCACACACCCCTGGACTATCCCCTTCACCACTGCATCACCGTCCAGGTACTAGAGATACTCCTCACACATGACCTTTACCTACGCCTAGAGAAATGCCTGTTCGAGGCCACAGTGGTGGAATACCTGGGTGTCATCCTGGAGAAGGATCGTCTTAGGATGGACCCCATTAAAGTTAAAGCGATCCTGACCTGGCCCACTCCAAAGAATGTCCGAGATGTCCGTGCATTTATAGGATTCTGTCTCTTCTATCGACGCTGGATCCCCAAATTCAGTGAAGTTGCACGCCCCATGAATGAGCTTATGCACAAAGACATCCCATGGGAGTGGACAACGGCACGACAAGCCGCCTTTGATGAACTAAAAGAGTGGGTGGCCTCAGCACCGGTCCTCAGACAACCAGACTTTGCCAAAACATTCTATGTCGACACAGATGCATCGCAACATGCCCTGGGAGCAGTTCTGCAACAAAAGGACAAACAAGGGCATCTGCACCCGATCACATTCCACTCTAAGACCTTCAATGCCACCCAGCGCAACTGGGATGTCGCAGATCGAGAGGCCTTTGCAGTCCTGGACGCACTATGCACATGGAGGGCCTACCTAGCAGGGAGCATGCACAAGGTCATCATACACACAGACCACCATAACTTACAATACTTCCTGCAACCCCAGAACCTCAATTGCCGCCAGGCCAGGTGGTCACCAGAACTCCAGGAGTACGACTACCAACTTGTGCACGTCCCAGGCAAACAGCATATCCCTGTGGACTTCCTATCATGCCCCCCAGGAGAGAAAGGAGAGCACGACAATGAAAATATCACCCTATTTCCACCAGAACGCGTCGCGACCCTGCGATGCACTGCCTTCCTGCAAGACTTGGCTGGACGGAGGGAAATCCTCCAACGATATCATGACCACCCCCTCGCAGGACACCCTGGCATCAAGAACACTCTCGCACTCCTGCAAAGACACTATGAAGGAGGGAAGGAACTCGAATGATTCACAAAGGAATACGTGCAAGGATGCGCCAAATGCCAAGAAACCAAAGCATGCACCACACAGCCAAAGGCAGCCCTTTTCCCAATCAATGTCCCAGCAGAAGAAGGGCCCTTCCAAAGCATTTCCATGGACCTGATCACAGACCTTCCCCCCTCAGCGGGACACAATGCAATCCTCACCATCGTCGACCAAGGCTGCTCCAAGGCTGCACAATTCCTTTCATGCTCGACCACAATCACGGGGGAAGGAGTGGCTGCACTATACTTCCACCACATCCTCCCATGGTTTGGACTCCCTAGACGAATTATCTCAGATCGCGACCCCAGATTCACATCACACTTTGCGCACACACTAGCCCAGAGCATACATGCCAAACAGAACATCAGCACCACCTTTCACCCCAGGACAGATGGACAGAGTGAACGCGCCAATCAACAGGTGGAACAGTACCTGCACCTCTGGGTTCCGGACCAACAGGACCAGTGGGCATACTACCTCCCCATGGCAGAGTTTGTGTACAACTCTTGGCCACATGATTGCACAAAACTCACCGCACACGAACTCCTCTTTGGCTATCAACCTCAATGCACGATTGACAATGACCCTACGCACCCACCAGTGGTACAGGACCGCCTCACACACATTCTAGACACCAGGAAACGCGCACAAAGGCTCCTGAGTACGCCACCTAAGACAACAGTACCTCGCTTCCAAAAGGGACAAAGGGTCTGGCTAGAAGGACGCCACATAAAAACCTACTATCCCTCTAGTAAGCTGGCACCCAAACGCTTTGAACCATTCAAAATCACATCTGTCATCTCACCTGTGGCTTACCAACTGGAATTGCCACCATCATGGATGATTCATAATGTGTTTCATGTGGATCTCCTGATGCCTTACCAAGAAACAGATGCCCATGGGCCCAATTACACTCGCCCCCCACCAGATATCATTGAAGGCGCACCAGAATGGGAAGTAGAATGCATTATGGGGGAGCACCACTGGGGCAGAAAGCGCAAACACCAGTTCCTAATCAAGTGGAAGAACTACCCACATGCGGACAACACATGGGAACCAGCTACAGGAGTGCACGCTCCAGACCTTGTCAGGGAGTTCCATTAAAGAACCAAGACGCATCGAGGCAATGCGAGACCTAAGAGGGGGGTAATACACAAAAGGGAGGGACACACATGCCTCATCTCCACCCTCACAAACTTGAGAGCATGACCAGCCAGGACACAGGAATTTCCAGTTGAACTTTGTGCACCGGGCTTGTCGCGCACCTCTACCAGCCACACACGCTGAGCAGCATTGTCAGCATCGCTTCCTCCTACACCAGAATCAGAGTCAGAGACAACGCTTGCCACATTCATTGTCACGTCCAGCAGAGGAAGCCTACCGACGTTCCCGCCTCCCATGCAGCTCCCAGACTATCCTCCCATGCAGCTCCCCGATTACCCTAACAGTAAGCTGCTTAGAAACCCAGCCAGGAAGCTGATGCAGGAAGGTTCCTGGCCCAAAATGGCACGCAACAAGACAGCCTATAAGACCGCAAAGAAACACCCCAAATCATTTTCCATCTACCCCCGTCCATTCCTTGCAGCTGTGGCTTCAATCTACCCTAACATCTTTCGCGCGTCCTCATCTCCACAGAATTTTAACTGTGCCGCTACGCTTGCTGCTGCCTGTCACCCTCGTCGCCCTCACCCTGCTTATATGTCTTCCTCGTCTGTGGCATCCTTCGCACCAGGCTCCCCCATCTATAAGGGGGACTACAGTGATTTCCTTGACGCAGTAGACCAACCCATCCTCACATTGGAGCCCCCTCCGGGCTCCCCCATGACAGACATCGAACTCCCCCCTGTTGACACACTGGAGACCCTCACTGCCAGCCCAGACACCACCTCCTACGCAGATGACTCCCCATACACACCTCTCAGCCACTCCACCACCACACACGTCTCAGGCCTTCTACTCACCGACGCCATGGGGAATCCTGTCTCTGGAAGTGACGAAGAGGGGCCCTCTTTTGCTATTGATATGCGTGGGGTAACCATGGGAGAGGAAGTCATCCGCCGCCTCAATGCAACGGTGGCAGAGATCATCGACACCCTGGAGGATGAAGACATGCATGGCACCATCATTGATGCCATGTCCTCACTCCGCAGCCTTGTGGAGGGAGACTCTGCCCCAGCTACGCCCTCCTGGAACCCTGCCAACGTCCCAGATGAGTGGAGCCCCCTCGCATCTATCGATGTCGAAGGCATCGCAGAAGGAGCAGAGGAACAAGATCACCCTGGACACCCCTACCGTCTCAACCACCCTTGTAGTACCTATCACTTCGCCACAAAGATCCAGGATGGATCTGGCACCTTGGTCACCCCCAAGTACGTTGCCTTCATGTTTGGAGCCAAAGACCCAGTCGTCCTGGCCACCATGGGGCTTGGCAGGGTCATCTTCACCTTCCCCCTCCACGCACGCCCTGTCGCAAAACATGCCACGCACCCACTCCCTCGCCTCACACAGAGGCAAGTTTCCATCTTTTCAGATGAAGGAGGGGATACTGGTTCCTTCTGGCATCATGTTGACAATGCCCTCAAGGCTGTGGGGGACCCATACCTCATTGGGGAAGTCAAACGCCTACGCACAGTGGAGATGGGGATGGACTCTCATGCTATTGACATCGAGACAGAAAAGCGGCACCTGGCTGAGGCGCAATGCCTCCTCAAATGGCACCAGAGGAGGCTCAATTACTATAAAGACCAGTGTCACCAGAGTGTGACACACCTCTCCTGGGCAGACGCTTACAATGCCATCTTTCCTTACCTCACCTCCATCCACGCCCCACTCAACACCCCAGAGGACCAAGTCCTCTCCTACTGCCCCTCTCCTGCACTTCGTGAAGCCCTGGCCAAGGCAGGGCGTGGCAACACACAACGCCCTGAGCCATGGACCCTCTCCCAGTGCATCTTCGGGCGCCCCCCTCCTAGTGCACAGTCCCTCCTTGAGCGCATCACCCAGGAGGGCTCCCGCCTTGAACGCGAGGCTGAAGGGGAGCCAGTAGCTGCGGCGGAGTATAACGCGGACGCCATGGATGTGTATGACTGGACTGACCAAGGTAGCAACTGAGGACAGTCGCGGACTGTAGGAGAGGGGTGATGTTACGCTCCCACTTTGCTGTATGCTTCATTTTCTTTCATTCTTACTGCCTACTGCCCCCTGTGCTTCACTTATGGACTGCCAGGTCCCTATGGCCCATGACTCCGCCTATGCCTTCCTATTTTGCTCTGTATGCCTACCACATGGCCTGACGGGCCATTGGCCCCAACGCACATCCACTAGTGCTACATCTGCACACCTTTGTGCATGTGCTGCCTCGGCACCTACTGACTCATATGATACAATGACTCTGGATGACTATGTACTAGTAGTGGTGTCCTAGGGGCACCATGACTCGTTCTGACTCCCTATGAGTCACACCTTCATGTACTTATATCGCACAGTTTGCCTAGGACAGACCTTAAGTCTGTTCTCTTGTAATCTCAGCTCGTGAACGGCCCCCTTCCCTCACTTGTGAACCACAGTTCCTCTGGTCAATTGCCAGAATTTGTGCATCCCCTTGTAGAGCACTAGTATATGCTCAAAGGCAAGGGAAAGCTTACCATCAGACGTCACAAGAGCACGCCTGCACGCGAGAGGTATACAGACCTCTTACCTTTGAGGCCTCAGTCACCAGCGTCACCTACGCCCCCTCCTTCACCTGTGGAGGTATGCTCACTCGGTGGGCGTGACAGCAGCCGCAGCCGTGTTGCAGGCAGAACCCTACCTCGCGCTTGTGAGTGAGGAGGTGGTGACGATAGCATGGCAGATGTCTCAAGTAACCTGAAAGAAGAACCACCCCCAACTCGCATTTGCGAGCGAGTGGGGTGGCGGTGATGTGGTGGTGAAATGGATAAAACCACCCCCAGCCCACATTTGCAAGTGAGGGGGGTGTTGGCGGTGATGTGGCAGCGAGGCGTTGTCAGTGTACCTGTTACGATTGCACTGCCCTTGCGCACTGACCCAGCCACTACGCAGTCTCTGAGACTTGCAGCTGGTTACCTGACAAGACAAGGATGGAATCAGGACCTCCCTGGGAGGCCCTACATTGAATGCAGACTGGCTACACTACAGACATGGGTATGGACATTGATTTGGACTAATTAGGAAGGAGCTCCTAGCCTCATGCTACGAGCACATGGTTGTGGTACCCACATGGCACCTGCAGGTGCAAGTGTGCAGCACATCACCCTGGCACATCACAGCACGTTGAAGGCATGTTCCCTAGGTCTTAGGGTGTAGTGCAGACGTGTTCTGGCGTAGATGTGGGCCGCGTGTCCTTATGATAATGGACTCTTAGCTGATTGGACATCTGGACCGACCCTTGACATCATACTGTACGTGCGTCCATCAGATTGAACTAGAACGCTGCCACGCCCTTATGGCGTGTGCTCTGGACTCTTATGACGATATGGGCCCTATGCCCTGACACTTACGCGTCCCTCTTGATAGGGGCCTGACTGGTTTACTATAAGTAGTATGTATTTCTGTCATGTAGCAGACAGACTCGACCTCTTTCTAATCCAGCCTACTTGACCCTTGGAATCCCTGCAGTGGGAAGTACCCCAAGGTTAGAATGAACCAGAACAGACCTTCAAGGACCACCAGTACACTCCGCTCTCTGCCCTACCACTCTTTCTCCTCCCTTGTATTCAGGGAACCCTTGGTCTTGAATACCCTTGCGCTTGTGCACTCCATTGTGCTTGCGCCACCTGTGCATCAGTGCACCCCTGTTGGCCTACTGCTTGTGCCATTGTAAACAAGAGAAGAACTGTTGGCCTACATCTTGTGCCATTGTAAACAAGAGAAGAACCTTAGTCAAACATCCACAGTGCACACAGCACTACCACGAAGCAGGACTTGGGCTGAACCAAGTCACCAATAAGCAAGTCGCTTAGAATGCCCAAGGCTGAGTGTAACAGTACCTGTAAGGGAAAATTGTTAGTTAGGAGGAACTATACGAACATAGAAAAGAAAACATACAAAGGGTGCCATCCCTTGGGTTGATTGTTGTGTGGTGGCAAGAAAAGTGGGCGAGGGTTGCCACACCCAAAAGTGGCAACATTGCAAACATTGCCAAATAGTCTGTGCACATCCAAGGGTGTGGCCACCTCCTCCCAGCAGTTACAAAAACATAATTTTAATACTACAGAGTGAATATTAAATTACACAATGCCTTTAGTAAATAAGACCAAAAGACCAGTCATGACTGATTTGAACTGGTTTTTCAACGGTTCATGCATTGTACAAAAAATAGGTGGACTGGGACCGCTGACAGGCAAAATCGCCTGTAATCAGACCGAAGTCCAGTCCGTTTTGGCTACGGTCCAGTCTGGTCCTCAGTCATTTTCCGGTTTAGGAAACTGAACCTTGAAGCACTACTCGCACGTGCCGCCCAAGCCACAAGATCACAAGTGCCTTATCAGCTTCATCGCTGAACTACTCTCGTGCAAGATACTTAGTCCCGAGTTGCTAAGTCCCCTATTTGGTACTGCGCTCAACTCATAAGAATTGGCCCGTTGGAGTCGTAACATGGGCCAAACTGGATAACAGGACCAAGTGTCTTTTTCCTCTACTACTACCACTCCACTCCACTCTATCTCCTTGCTAGGGACTGAAGAAGCACAGCAGTGCAGAAAACCAGCTAGCCACTGTTTTTCCCTTCTTTGGGTGAGTGCCACTAGCCAGCACATTTTTCTGCATTTCTCTTTCTTTTTTTGTCCCTTTTTGTCCTTTTATCCCCCCTTTATTAGGGGGCCTTTTTTCTTTGCCTTTTTCATTGTAGCACTAGCCTAGAATAGTTTTTCTTTACTATTCTTTCCCACCACCCTTCCCACCCTACCCTTTCTCTGCTATATAACCCCTATACTTGTCTGATCACCTTAGTGCAAGCTTATTTATGGTGGTCTCATGTGCATCATTTAGAGCATCCCAAAACCAATATGCTTGATCTACCAGCTCAACCACCAGCCCATGTGATGCCCACACAAAGTTTGACTCATCTCTTTTCACCTAAGATTTAGAAAAAGTTAAACCTTTCCATTTTAGACCCTTTATATCTACTCACCCTTGCTGGTCACTTCATAACAAATTCACTGGTTGATAAATCATCCCAATCAATATAAGAAGAGGCACAATATGCATAAGTGCCAAATGACAATAGAAAAGGGTATCCTATCTCATTTCTAAGATGCCTAGACCTCATTGCTAGGTTCTTGACATTAATCTCATGTTATCTTGATTGAACAACTTGAAAATTAGTAACAAACTCACCCACTGTCTCCTTGAAAAATGGGGAAGAAACCTAGCAAGCAACTAGTGTGTGTGTGCTTGAATAACTACTGTCAATGTTAGTGTTGTTCCTTTTGTAGGTCTTTATTACTCATTAGGAGTTGTTGTCTTCATCTTAAGTTAAAGCTACTTGGCCTTATTTACCTTCTCTAGTGTTTTTGCTGATGAAATCTCTAATTTGACATCAGGGACAGGTGGCTAAACTCATATCTTTAAACATGCCCAAAATATACTCTAATTTGTACTTACCTTGGCTATATATGGTTTTTTAAACATAGCATAAGGGCCAGGACCCTTACTTATAACTTCACCATCTATAAGTTGCCTCTTAGAATTGAACTAGATGAGCCAGCTCTAACAAACTCACTTTAGCACCAAAGATACAATTCATAAGCAAATGGGCTTACAACAAGCTGCCTTTCACAGCTATCATCTCTTGTCTGACATGTTTATTCTCCTTAGAGAACCTAGCATCCTTCTTGTTAAGGTTATAAATAATACCACCAAACTAAAGTGGCAATTAGTCTTTCTACACCATTAAAGCAACTCATTACTCACAACTTTGTTTCACTCTTTTTTTTTATCCTCTTGTGAGTTCTTTGTTTAGAATATAATTAATTGTGCCTTAACTAGTGCTGCAGATATAGGTGCACACACCTAGTTTATTAACTTGTTAACAGGGATGAACTTATCAGGTTGAAATGCTCTCTAGCTAATGCCCTTCTCTGCTTGTGCTGGTGATTCAATCATCGCCTTTTCTATCCATTCCTTCACCTGCTTTTGGCTTTCCCTATCTCTCAGGTAAGAATGAGCAAAGGAAGGCCATCACAAAATGCTAATCTACAAACCCCAATTCATATCACATCCTCCCTCAGGCTAACACCTGTTCTCTTGGCATTCTTCAGCTGATTATGCATCTTATGTGCAGCCTTTAGGGCAGTTTTAATGACCTTCATCTAACTTGTAAGATCCCTGAAGCTATCAAGTGGCTTGGCCTTTGCAAGGCCCTCTTTATCTTTCTATAAAGCACAAACTAAGATGTTACTTGATAAATTATTTAGCATATTAACTTACCTCAAGCTTTAACAGGTCCTTTAACTTTTCTATTCCTGTCTAATGGCCAGGGTTAACCTTCTGTCCACTCTCCTCCTTCAATGTTTGAACAAGCAGAGGTTTAAAGAGTTGGTCATAAAAGCCTTCTCCTCTTACAAGGCATAGAGCATGCCAGTTATCTAATTCTAGGCCCCAGCCAACTATAATTTTCTTATTGATGTCCTTCATTGCAGCAGCAACATCAGTAGGCCAGGTGGATAGGGAAGTGGGGGGAAGGGTCTAAAATAGGAGAGCCTGCTAGTTAGTAAATAAAAACCTTTAGGAATTGAGAGAATGCACCAAGCCACTGTGATCCTTTTATCTTCTCCAGATCCTCACCTGAAAGGAGCCAGTTTTGCTCTGCCAACCAACACCACTTGAAGTTTGAGCTAGATGGTATTTTTGAGTCATATGTCACCTTCTCTAGGTCCTCTATAGGGGTTAGTGGTGACAAGTTGTTACGCTTTTTCACCCTTAGCCCATATATGACCCCTTGACCGTCTCGAACCTACGACCGCAGTACTGTACTTGACCCACGTGACCCGATAGGAAGCCCGTTCTCGCGATCCATAACTATATAAGGTAGACTAGACTGTAGCAGCCTCTCTAGGCTTGTTCTCCTGTACCAATACCGAGCTACGCTCTGGCCCTTGGTGGCTATCGTATTCCCCTCTCATCTTGTGAACCCTCAGATCCTCAGGCCGATTGCCTGACTTTGAATCCCTGGCACTGAACCCTTGGCTTAGGGTTGTGTGCGCAAGGGGACCGCCACTGCCTGCGTCCCTAAACCGAGGGCCTAGCAGTGTCCGAGTCAGCTTCATAGACTCGGTGAACAGACCGACATCGATACGCTCAGAGCTCGAGCGTAACATTAGAACAAGCCTCCCGAATCCCCGACCGACCGCCACTACGAGGCGAACACGATAGCCACCCCTTATCGATACATCACTCGACTGATCGCTAAATCGCGAAAGATCCGACTGACAGAAAATCACGTGACCGATATCAATCGAAAGCCCAGAATCACCCCGATCCAGATCTAGGAGCCCTTATCGATCGCTCCACGATAACAACCCACAGACCGAAAATGGCGACGGCAATACTCCCAACCGTCAACGACAGCATGCATGCACCACCATCCCCTGTGGCGAGATTCCCACCTGGGTATGGACCCCCAGCGCCCCCACCAGCGCCTGGGCCGATACCGAACGTTCCACTAGCACCCCAACTGCAAGGCGATGACCTTCGATTGGAGGGCCGGGAACCAGCGATCTTCACAGGCGATCGCGCGATGACCGACACCTTCATTCACGAACTAAAGCTCTACCAGTTCCTGAATTCGATCCACCCCTTGATCCTTGACGAGGCCACACGCATCGCGCACGCACTGACCTACATCCAGGGACCTGCAGTAACAGAATGGCGACGAGCACAAGAAGATTGGCTCATCGCAGAACCCCTCCCAGACTGGGATGAATTTGAAACTCGATTCACCCAGGATTGGTTCGATGTTAACAAACCGTATCATGCAGCAGCGCAACTCGACACCCTCACCATGACCCACGACAATATTGACGAATACATCACCCAATTCGCTACCCTCACACGCAAAGCACTCTACAGAGAAGATGACCCGGCGGTCCTCGAGCGGTTCAGACGGGGTCTGCCCCTGCGTTTGCTCGAGGCCTGCCTGTCCCACGACGAGCCACAGACCTGGATTGCATGGAAGGCATCCAGTAGAAAACGACAGGCCATTATCACGGCCATGAAACCACACCTCCAGTCGAGATGGGAAGAACGCCATCCACGCACATCATCGCCCCCGATCGACACTCCACCTCTAACACACGCAACTACACCTGAACCAGAACCAATGCAGATCGACCAGGTCACGACGACCAAAGAGCACCAGCGTATGCAAGGGAGATGCTTCCTGTGCAATACTCAGGGACACATCCAACGCCGCTGCCCAGAGAAGATCACAAAGACCCCCGAGGTGCCTGCAGCCACGCATCCCTTGGTCGACGACCAGAGAGCGAGGCAGATGCAGCACCGAGTCCTCAAATATATACGAGGGCTGGACACCAACGACCCAACCCGAACCACATTCATGCGCGCAATGTTTGCGCAAGACGTCTTCCTCCCCCGCCTCAACTCGATGAGGATCGCTGTCACCTTCTGCACCGCACAGACCAAATACGACCTCCTAGCCTTCTTGGACTGCGGAGCCACAGAGTGTTTCATAAGCCCCCAATTCATAGAAAAGCACAAGCTAGGAACTCGACTACTTCAGACCCCGAGACTCCTGCGCAATGCCGACGGATCACACAATGCCAGAGGCAAAATTACCCACTACAGCGACCTCGAAGTCCTCACCGGAGACGAAGCGCACACGCTCCGTTTCTACATCGCAGACATGGACGGAGACCACGTAGTCTTTGGGTATCCCTGGTTCGCAGCCGCCAACCCCAAACCCGACTGGAAGACCGGAACGCTTCCGGCGTGCGTGATCCTGTGCACCGCCGGCGCGACATCGGGCAAAGCCAGATACACCGAACGGATTGCGGGGATGACCACGGCGGAAGTACATAACGAGCCGTTTTGGGAAGAAGGCGATCAGCTATTCATGCGATGCGCAAAGACTACAGTAGCTCAGCAATTGGCAGAGCAAGCAGCCGACAAAACCGAACGCGCTTGGGACCAAATCGTTCCCCCGCAGTACCATGCACACGCCCGCGTCTTCAGTGAAGAAGCTGCACAAAGATTCCCCGACGCACGACCCTGGGATCATGCCATAGACCTCAAAGCAGATGCCCCCACAACCCTGGACTGCAAAGTCTACCCATTGACACCAAACGAAGACATCGCGTTACAGAAGTTCATCGATGAGAACCTCGCTAAGGGCTATATCCGCACATCCAAATCTCCATACGCCTTCCCTTTCTTCTTCATCAAAAAGAAGAACGGCGACCTCAGACCGGTCCAGGACTATCGCAAACTCAACACTTGGACTACCCGTGATACGACCCCACTCCCCCTCATACGCGAACTCATGGATCGACTAACGAGAGTAAATGGACAACCCGCCACGCTTTTCACGAAACTAGACATCCGCTGGGGCTATAACAACATCAGGATCCGAGACGGAGACCAGTGGAAGGCAGCGTTCAAGACTAACCGAGGGCTTTTCGAGCCCATGGTTATGTTCTTCGGGCTCACTAACGCCCCAGCCACCTTCCAATCCATGATGAACCACCTGTTTCGCGAGCTAATCAACGAAGGATACGTCACGGTCTACATGGACGACATCCTGATCCACACCCCTCGCAACATCGCCCTGCATCGTCGCGTTGTGGACGACGTTCTGTCCATTCTCGCACGAAACGATATTTTCCTGAAACCCCAAAAATGCCAATTCGAAGCGGACTCTGTCGAATATCTAGGAGTCATCGTTTCAGAAAACTCCATAGCCATGGACCCGGTCAAGGTTGCAGGCGTCAAAGCCTGGAAAGTCCCCACGACGCTGAAGGAAGTGCGAGCATTCCTCGGTTTCCTGAACTTCTACCGAATGTATATCAGAGGATTCAGCACACTGGCCGCACCACTTAACGCGCTCGTAGCTTTCTGCGCAAAAGGTGGGAAGTTCTATTGGGACGAAACGCACCAGGCCGCCTTCGATGCCCTCATTGAGGCCGTAGTCACAGGCCCCGTTTTACAACAACCCCAATTCGACAAACCCTTCATCGTCGACACGGACGCCTCTGCGTATGCCATTGGAGCGGTGCTTCAGCAACGCGATGACAAGGCCAAGCTCAGGCCCGTCGCGTTCCTATCGGCGACCCTCAATGAAACGCAGAGGAACTGGGACATCTACGACAAGGAACTGTACGCAGTGGTACGTGCACTCGAATACTGGAGATCATACCTCGCAGGCTCCCAACACCAGACCCTCGTCCACACCGACCATCACAACCTCACCTACTTCAGAAAAGCACAGAATTTGAACCGACGACAAGCACGATGGCACCAGGAACTTGCAGACTATGACTTCAAGTTGGTGCACGTCCCCGGCAAACGCCACATCCCCGCAGACTTCTTGTCGCGTCCCTTCGGTGTAGACCAAGGGGACGACGATAATAAAGGAGTCATCATGCTCCCCGAATCACGATTTGCCAAGCTCGCATTCCCTGACGAGCTTGAAGCACGACGCGAGATACTGCGTCTCCACCATGATCACCCCCTGGCCGGTCATCCCGGCATCACGAACACTCAGCACCTCCTGGACCAGCAGTATGAAGGGGGAGGCATGAAAGAATTTGCCGCGGAATATGTACGCGGCTGCGCCTCATGCCAAGAGAACAAACCACGAACTCACCACCGACGCGCGCCACTCCAAGCGCTACCAGTAGACCCCACGCAAGGCCCCTTCCAGACGATCGCCATGGATCTGATCACAGACCTGCCGGAGTCGCACGGCTTCAATGCCGTCCTCACAGTGGTCGATCAAGGATGCTCCAAGGCAGCGAAGTTCCTCCCCTGCACCACCAACATCACTGGCGAAGGCGTAGCGGCACTCTACCTTCGTCACCTCGTCCCCTGGTTCGGAATCCCACGAAAGATCATCAGCGACCGAGACCCTCGATTCGTGTCCCAATTCACCACCGAACTCTGCCACCTCCTCCACATTCAACAAAACGTGTCCACTGCATTTCACCCCCGCACCGATGGTGCAAGCGAACGCGCCAACCAGTGGCTAGAGCAGTACCTCCGCCTCTGGACGTCAAATGACCAACACGCGTGGGCCCCCTATCTCCCACTCACAGAATATGTCCACAATTCGTGGCCCCACGACCGCTCTGGACAAACACCCCACCAACTCCTCTTCGGCACGAAACCTTTCATCCCGATGTCCACTGAGGAAGCTTGGGTGCCAGAAGTCACCGAGCGGCTTCAGAAGATCCGGGAAGCCCGGGAAGCAGCGGTAAAAGCGTTCCAAACTACGCAGGACCGCGCGATCCCAGTAGAATTCGAAGAGGGAGACCAAGTATGGCTTGAAGGGCGCAACCTCAAGCTCCACTACCCCACAATGAAATTAGCACCACGACGATATGGCCCATTCCCCATCACACAGAAACTATCCCCCGTCACTTATCGCCTCCAGCTTCCCACATCCATGAGAATCCACCCCACATTCCATGTGGATCTCCTCACACGATACATCGAAACGACCGCCCACGGACACAACTACGCCCGGCCGGATCCAGAAGTAATCGAGGGTGAACCGGAATGGGAAGTCGAATCGATACGCAAAGCAGACCATTACGGCAGGCGAAGGGAACTCCGATTCCTGGTTCACTGGAAGGGGTTCCCGGCCTCTGAAGATTCCTGGGTCTCGGCCCATGACCTTCACGCACCTGACCTTATCGCAGACTTCTATCAACGCAACCCCGACGCCCCACGCGCGGTACCACAAGCGCCGGGACGCCGCTTCCCTCGGAAGGGGGGTAATTACCCTACGCCCAATCCCACGACACCATCGATAACGACGGAAACACCGCGGACCTTAGCCCCTCACCCCAACACGAGGCCGACATCGACGGTTACAAAAACCGGCCGAACGACACGACTTCCAGCAAGATACGCATTCCTCAAACTGCTCCCCCTCCCACATAAAGCAACAATCCCATTTGACACCACGTGAATGAACGACAGCCCCCTCGATATCCCCTTTCCTTACTTCCTCCTACAATACACCCCCACAGAAAAGAAACGACTTGCACGATCCCCCGTAAAAGAAGAATACCCGTTACCCCCGAACATCCGTACATTCCGTATCCTCGCATCCCCTAAAGCCACCAACTTCATCCCCGGACTCCAACGACACGAAACACGACAAGAAAGACACGCCAACCTTCACCCCTACTTCTGCAAATCAGACCATTGCCCCATCCACCGCTGAATGACCCCACCAGCACCCTCACCACTCGACGACCTCATCGATGAACGAACTGAACTTGACCGACGATTCCTCGCCCTCTTCCTACAAAGCCAGATCCATGGGATGTCATGCCCACGACTCTGCAGTCGATCTCGAGCCATCTATCAACCGAACAACGAACACCGACGACTGGCGGATGATTGGGATCAATGGCGACGCGACTCAGACGCGTTCATATGCCGAGTACTCGACACCATCCGACGTCGGGTCTATACAACCTGAACCCCCGACTCCTACACCTTCCTCCCACTTCATAGTCCACACCCTGCAATCAGCATCTGTCCAGTGTCACGCCTTGGGTTGACGGACCCAGGTGACGCAGGCACCGCTGTTCACCGTTATCCCGTTGACGCTTCCTCAGCCTACGACCGACAACCGCAAAGAGTCCCCCACGCCGACGCTCAATGAAGAAAAGCGAGTAGCACGTCTCGCCGCCAACAAGAAGCGCCAGGAACGATATGCTCAGCGACGAAAAGAAGTGAGAGCCCAACAGAAACGCACCACCCAGCCCCAGTCCATTCCCATCATCAACCCCTACTTGGGACGACCCCTCGAGCGAACTGATGTCGAATGGCGGTCCCGCAGTCACCAAGATGCGCGAGAACACGCGGAGCAGCGCGGACAACGCATTCTTAACCTGACTACCCTCACCATCATTCATCACGCCGCCTGCCCACGCACCTGCCAGCCAGAGTGGAACCAAGAGCACTACATCCTGAAGTACCTTTGGGACTTCGAAAACTGGGCCACCATCATGTACCGCGACATCGCCGACGACCCTGTGCTGCTGAGAGGCACCAATCCCTTTAACTGCCACTGAACCCGACTCTCGTGACTGACCCGGCTTGATTACGATACGATCTCGACCCCTGACTGGACTGCTTTGAATCCCCGACTGCGTACTATACAAAAAGAACAAGCTGACCTGCACCACTGTCATAAAAAGACCTATGTCCTCCCCTGATGACTCCACTCACTCCTCGATCCTCGTCCTCTCGCCCCTCTCGCTGACCCCCGAACCCGACCCACATATCCCCGACACCACTCAGTCGACGCGACGCCTCATTACGCCACGCCACCCCCGACGACGACACTCACGACCCACGAATGACAGAATCGACTTTGAGCGTCGCGTACAGAACCTTATCCACAAAATGGCAGAGGCTAGCACACGGGCAGTCCAAGCCCGCGGTGACTTCGAGCGACGATTCCACATGACACGAGGCCATTACACCACATTCATCAGCATCCCCGAAGAGGACGTGACCATGACGGATGCCTGGTGAAGCCGGGACGTCTTCAGACATGACAGAGGGGCAGTGTTACGCTTTTTCACCCTTAGCCCATATATGACCCCTTGACCGTCTCGAACCTACGACCGCAGTACTGTACTTGACCCACGTGACCCGATAGGAAGCCTGTTCTCGCGATCCATAACTATATAAGGTAGACTAGACTGTAGCAGCCTCTCTAGGCTTGTTCTCCTGTACCAATACCGAGCTACGCTCTGGCCCTTGGTGGCTATCGTATTCCCCTCTCATCTTGTGAACCCTCAGATCCTCAGGCCGATTGCCTGACTTTGAATCCCCGGCACTGAACCCTTGGCTTAGGGTTGTGCGTGCAAGGGGACCGCCACTGCCTGCGTCCCTAAACCGAGGGCCTAGCAGTGTCCGAGTCAGCTTCATAGACTCGGCGAACAGACCGACATCGATACGCTCAGAGCTCAAGCGTAACACAAGTTCTAGCTGCTAAATTAATCATTGTAAAGCTGGTCCACAACAGCCTCCATCAAGAGGTTCAAACACTTTGGCTTAGGTACACTAGTATCAGAACTTGAACACTGTCAAGTTATCATGGCTAACTTGAAGGATAAAAGGCACAGCATAGGTATCCTATGTAAAGCAGTTAAGACACCCAATTTTTTCATACTGAAATAGAGCCTTTAACAAACTTTAAATGAGGGCCCTAATAAAGGCTATGTAGTAACCAGTAAGCCACAGTAAAGTGCCTGAGAGTGTGCCCAGAAAGACCAGTGAGAGTAGCCAGCTGAGTGAGAATGAGAGCAACCAGCCAACTGAGCCAAGTGAGGATGTGAGTCAAGAGATGGTGACATGGCCCCAGTGTTGCCATAGCATAGCTCTAGAGTCAGCTAATTAGCTGAGCTAAATTAATTTGAGTCAGCCTGATCTTACATTACCTACTCATCACTATTATGAAGCACCCCTACCCTGCTTCACTCCCTACTCCATTGTTGTTGCACAGTACCACTGTCATGCCCACTGGCTGGGCATATCTCCAATGGTGATAGAGGGGGCATAGGTGGGGCTGGAGACTAAGGATGAGTAGGTATGTTATGCTTGAGCTCTGAGTGTATTATATCGATGTCAATCAGACACTGCATGTCACACCCACCAAGTGAGCATACCTTTACTGGTGAAGGAGGGGGTGTAGGCAAAGCTAGTGACTGAGGACATGAGGGCAAGAGATCTATGTACCTGTCATGTGCAGGCATACTCTTGTGACATCTAGTGGAGAGCTTTCCCTTGCCTTTGAGCATGCATTGATACTCTGCAAGGGGTGAGTGAAGTCTGGCAATTGACTAGAGGAATGGTGATTCATAAGCAAAGGAAGGAGCAGGTAACTGGCTTGAGATTACAGGAGAACAGACTTAGGGTCTGTCCTAAGTGTACCAAGCACTATAAGTACATCTAGGTATGACTTATAGGGAGTTAGAGCGAGTCATGGTGCCCCTAGGACATTGCTACTAGTATAGAGTCATTCAGAGTCATCGTATGGTAGGTGCCAAGGCAGCACATGTGCAGAGGCGTGCAAATGTAGCACTAGTGGATGCATATCAGTCCTGATGGCCCGCCAGGCCAGATGGTAAGGGTATAAAGTGAAGAGGAAGGCATGAGTGGAGTCACAGGCTGTAGGGGCCTAGCAGTCCATAGATGACACGCAAAGAGATGTAGACAGTGAAATAAAAGAAAACTGAAGTGTA
The DNA here is from genome assembly GCA_003313725.1 of Russula sp. MG48. Lineage (NCBI taxonomy): Eukaryota > Fungi > Basidiomycota > Agaricomycetes > Russulales > Russulaceae > Russula > Russula sp. MG48. The sequence goes on along the minus strand of QLOS01000052.1, from coordinate 9,886 downwards.
CAGTGCAGGCAGAACATAACATTCACCCCTCTCCTACAGTCCATGACTGTCCTCAGTTGCTCCCTTGGTCAATCCAGTTATAGGCGTCCATGGCGTCTGTGTCATACTCTGCAGTGACTGTAGGCCCTTCCTGCATAATACGTTCAAGGAGAGAGCATTCAAAAGGAGGGGGGCACCCAAAGATGCATTGGGAGAGGGTCTATGGCTCAGGGCATTGGGTGTTCCCTCATTCAGCCTTGGCCAGGGCTTTGTGTAGTGCTAGGCTAGGGCAGTAGGAGAGGACCTGGTCCTCAGGAGTGTCAATGGGGGCATGGATGGTAGTGAGGTAGGGGAAGATGTCATTGTAGGCATCTGCTCACAAGAGGCATGTTACACTTTGAGAGTGCTGATCCTTGTAATAATTGAGCCTCCTCTGGTGCCACTTGAGGAGGCATTGCACCTCAGCCAGATGCTGCTTCTCTATCTCTATGTCAATCATGTGGGAGTCCATCCCCATCTTTGCTGTGTGTAGGCATTCAACTAGTGTGTTCAAGTCTGGTTCTATGAACTGCAAAAAGACCAGAACTGGATCAGAACCAGACTTTGAACCAGTCTTTTTGCAGTTGTGGTTGCATGGTTTTGGGACCAGTTCAGTTGCCAGTTACATAACTTTGGTAAATTCTCATGGACCAGTAAATGACTGGTTGCAACCGGTTGTGACCAGTCTTTACTCTGTGCACTTCTAATATATTTTTTTATTGTCTTTTGCCTTCAATCTTTTCATTTTTCTTCTTTTGCAACTTTTAAGCGGAGTTTCAAACACTGTTAAATGCCATCCAGTTATCTTTCCTCTTCCTCTGCCTCCTCTGCTGCTCTGCATCAGATATCAGGCTGCCACAGCCCATTAACTGATGGGTGTTACGGCTTGAGGGGCCATCAGCATGACTTGTGCAACTAGGCATGTGGCAAGAGTGAGCACGTGCAAGGGCAGTGAGCACGTGATCCTGAGTGAGACACTTCTGGTGGTCTCGATGAGGCAAGAGTGAAGCAGACTCTTTGGGGTAGAACGGCTAAGTTACGGGTGCTTGCGACTTCAAGGTTCAAAGCTAAGTCGTTGCAGCTAACTTAGAAAGGCATGAGAGTGAAGCAAGATAGTGCTGAGTGAGCACTAAGGCAGAGAGGGGTGAGGCAAAGGACTTAGAGCGGCAAGCTCAAGTGAACAAGCAAGGTTGAGTCTTGATTAAGAAACTAAGTCAAGCTTAAGGCTTGACTGGTGCAAAGGGGGCTCCTTATATAGGGAGCTACAAGAGGGCACATGCTAACTACTACCTGAGTCATAATAAGGGTAGTGAGTCAGTCCAAGATCTGGAGCTAAGTATAGTAGTGGAGCAATGGCCACATTGCTTCACATGAGTCACATGCACTCCACAGGCATCATATCGTATAGTAAGCAAGCTGGGAGTCAGATTGAGTCACAGGTGAGTAAGGTAAGCATAAGGATGTAATATAGGAAGGGAAAATGGTTTATGCAGTCCACAAGGGAGATTGTAACAGGGAGTAAAGTTTGTGCTAGTTTAGCACTGATGCTCAATTGGAGCCTTTTTAATTTATGATCTATAACCAGGGGTGGTTCTATCTTTAGACAGAGATCTGTTGGGGCAGATTTATTTGCGCAGAAAAGTGGAGTCACTTTTTTATTTTTTGGATTTGAAATTTTGGACTATATATACTGGGCACTTTGGAGTGAGGGACTTTATCCCCTCTTTCCTCTTCTCTCCCATTCTCTTCTCTTAACTGCTGTGTCTGTCCCTGTGGGACTTGTCCTTGTGGGACTTTGTCCCTATGGGACTTGTCTTTTTTTGTTTAGTCCTTGTCTTTGTTATTTTAGGTTTAGGTTGGTGAAAAGAATAGAAAAAATACTATTCTAGGCTAGTGCTACTATGAAAAAGGCAAAGTAGAAAGGCCCCCTAGTAAAGGGGGGATAGAAGGACAAAAGGGACATAAAAAAAGAAAGAGAAGTGCAAAAAAGTTGCAAACTAGTGACACTCACCCTAAAAAGGGAAAAACAGTGGCTAGCTGGTTTTCTGCACTGCTGTGCTTCTTCAGTCCCTAGCAAGGAGATAGAGTGGAGTGGTGGTGGTAGAGAGGAAAAGACACTTGGTCCTGTTATCCAGTTTGGCTCTTTTGGGAGGGTTTATATATGACTTGGGAGGGTGATTTGTAATGTGATTATTAATGAGATCTGATGATCTGAAACAGGGGAAATAGAGTTTGTGCTATTTTAGCACCACACTAGTTTAGTGTGAAACAGGGGAAGTAAAGTTTGTGCTATTTTAGCACCACACTAATTTAGTTTGAAACAGGGGAAGTAAAGTTTGTGCTATTTTAGCACCACACTAGTTTAGTGTGAAACAAGGGAAGTAAGGTTTGTGCTAATTTAGCACTAATGTGAAATTGGACCCTTTTTAATTAGTGATCCTCAACAGGGGCTGTTCTATCTATAGATAGAGATCTGTTGGGGCAGATTTATTGAGGTAAAAGAGGAGTTTTAATTGTTTTAATTTGAAATGGTGGGCTATATATACTGGGCTCTTCTCAGTGGGGGCATTATCCCCTCTTTCCTCTTCTCTCCCACTATGCTTTTCTCTTTTACTGCTGTGGTTGTCCCTATGGGACTGTCCCTATGGGATTGTCCCTTGGGACTGTCTCTATGGGCCTGTCCCTATGGGACTTGTCCCTATGGGACTTGTCCCTATGGGACT